>JAAAKO020054159.1:0-10813 GCA_010015015.2 Bolitophila cinerea | reverse complement strand
TATATCATATTATATTTTACAGTTATATTACATATTAAACAATATCTCTCGTAAATGTGTGCCTAGTGGCGGTGACTAATCAACAAATACCTAAAAATTGATCAATATAACGAAATTCATCAGATCGCAATCGATCGGGGTCGGCGCGCACGCGTCACAAGTTTATATACGCGAACGCAGCGGTGCGCGGCGATGACGTCGTCGCTCGTCGTCGCATGCCTGCGTAAAGTTTACGCAGACTCTCAGCAGAACGGTATGTGTGAGTGTGTGTGTGTGACTTTACGAAATATCTCTCCGGTGCAGCTCTGCTCTTGATTTTCCTCTCTCAGTAGCATCGTTGCTCTTTCTCCAATTTCTGCGTTGGTCCACGCGAGTGCAATGCACCGCCTACTTCTTCGGTAGGATGCATTGCTAAATGCATTTGCGTGAGCGTTCGCAACGCACACAGGTAGTTTTTTGGGTATTCACCTTTGCACATAAGCTTTTCAGGTGTGCGCTCGCTCGCTCGCTCTTCTGTACGGCGAGTTATATTGTGCGTGCTGTGTGAGTGTGTGTGTGTGAGAGAGCACTCATAGGTACAATCATAACATACTCGCACAGCGTGATCGTGTCCGTGTGTTCCTGTGCGCTGTTTCTGTGTATGTGTATGCGTCGTCGTCTCTGAAAATCACTTTTATGACTCAATCTTATATACCTAAGAGCCAGCTTTTTGCCTTCAGACTCCGCGCACAGGTCGACTTTTAGATCAGTTGTTGGTTGCACACCGATACGATTACACGTCTCTACATTTCGTTGGCCGTGTGTGTGTACGTTTATTTTTCTGTTTGAAAATTTCCATGAAAGTATACGTTTTTCGTGATCACACCCGCGTGAATTCAATTCGGAATTATTTTTTTTAATAAAATAAAACGGGTGGTGCGAATTTGAAATTGTTTGCAGCGTTTCGCGTGTGCAGAATTTCGTGCGTGCAAGATTTCGTGGCCAGAAAATCGTGTTTAAAAAAAAATCGAGACTAACAGGACATTCGAAAAAGACTATAGAACATTGATAATAATTTAAAAAAGAGCAAACCTCGATCGATTGTGAAATCCGGTGCAGTGTGGTGAAATGTGAATGTGGCCGTCAAACAGATCGCGAATCTTCCGCCGTCGTCGTGTCCACTGGACAGTGAATTTCATCACAATTGAGAACCAGAAGCAATCGAGTTGTCGTGTTCCTGTGAAGCCACGAAGATGCGGTGTGTGTAGTGTTTTGTATTTTTTTTTAATTTTATTTATATTTTAATTAAGCTTTTTATATTCCGATGATTTTTGATGAATTTTATTTTTTCCGAAATTATTTATTTTTTATTCGATACTTTTTTTCAAAAATGCATCCCAAATAAATGCACCAAAAGCTTGCATTCGCAGGACTTCCAAAACGCTACGCGCTTTCAAGATTGCAACACACACCACACATTATTTATTTAAAAAAAACTTCAATTAAAATTCGCCGTGCGCGCGCATGAATCATCCGTAAACTCGAACGATCGCGTCTGCGCGATCGTGTGTAATTATATATTGTGCGGTTGTGTGCGATCGTGTGCACGGCTACTCGCTTGCGAACGATCTCCATTAATAACAAACACTCAGCCACACCAGACATAATTGATAAAATCTACAAATCGCGATCGCATATACTTTATATATATGCATATTATAAATAAATATATTAAATATTATGAATATCGGGGGTATTGATCGATCTGCGTGTGTGTGTGTGCTCGCGATCAAAATATGTCATATCGAATTGTTATAGCACGCAAATTTAATTTGTGTGTTTATATAATAATATTAATTGATTAAAGTGTCTCAGGCATTCATGCGCACGCGCTTATATTATAAAAAAAAACACCGTTTGAAACGAGTTTATTATTATTATTATTATAGTATTATTATTAATGTGATTAGCACGCGTGCTCCCGATCACTCGCACTCGCACATTTCATTGATCTCGAGAACGTGTGCTTGCGCTCTGAATTAAACCTCTAACTATAACACACCGTTCGTTTCAATTCATAAATCGAATAGGGAAATATGTGTGTTGTTGTTGTTGAGATATTTTTGTTGTTGTTGTTTTTATTATTCGTCTGTAATGCGCTTTTGCGGATGCAGTGCTCTGCGAACGATCTTGATAGCAATTCGGAAATTCCTATTGTGTTTTGTGGCGTGGAGCGATTTTTATTCGCAAGTAGTATTTTTTTTTACTTTCTGGGGTTTTCTCTAGACGTTATTTATATCTCTGTACTTAGTATTTATGTAATATGTAATATGTTCATGACTGTGTGTGTGTAAACTAACGTATACGACAGGTGTAATCGATCGCGTGGGTTTGGGTTTATCATGGCTCGCTTGTGCTTGCGAAATAATTAAGCGTGTGAATTGCAATTTCAGATCAGATTCATATAAAAAGCTTTTCATATATAATTTAAGCACGGGATTTAGGGATTTTTTTGTGATGATCAGTCATGTCGTCGTGTACGTGAGTAATACATTTTATTATGAATGAATATAGCTCATAAATTGCATTTATACAAATATTTAAATATTTGGTTTACGGATATGCGATTCTAAATTAAAATCTCTTTACACCTGAAAGCTTCTTGGCAAATGCAATCGATACAAGCGATCCTCCGAAGTATTTCTACATAATCTGTTTGAGCCAATCATGTCTTAGGGATATTATGTTATAATCCAAGGCGAAGTCCGAAAATATTCGCCCATCGAGCGGACAAGGACCACCATCGACGCGTGTGGTGCGGTGGCACAACATTAAAATATGTATGAGAGCACCTCTTGCGAACAACACGCGACACCGACACACGTTTAAACACACTGGTTTATTTAACAACACCAACAACAACAAACAAGAACTCTGCTTTTTTAAGTCATCCAGTTTATCGGATTCTCATGTTTCTTTTTTACACGATCCCGCGCGCGTACTTAAGCATAATGTTTGTCGCAATTCTTGTGGAAGCAACATATGCTTATGCGGTATCCAGTGGTGTCAGCAAATTAGTCACATGCTGTGTTTTAAATTGTTGACTAAGTATGCAAGTGCAGAGTTAATCTACAAATGTCTTTTATTATATATATTATTTATATATATATATATATAATTATATATATTTATATATATTATAAATTACCAGTTTAACTAACGTAAATTTTCATCCCTGTTTTTTAATTCAGAATAAAACGTGGATTTGTGGCTTGTGTGATTTCCCTGGGGCACATTGACACAGTGTCGAAATGATTAATTTCGCAATGCCGTGTAAATATATTATATTGTGATTTGATAATGGTTTTTTCTATATATATATATCCATATTTTATAATACAGCCAGACTCGCTCGACCACCGATTAAATAATCTCTCTATATATAGTGACATCAGAGAACATGTTCGCTTTTATATAGAGTTGCATGTATTCTTATCGCGACACCGCTAAGATATGACACACAATAAATGGAATTCGCGAATCAAAGAAGAAAGTCATAAGATTGTGTATGATGTTTGTGTATGTGTTTACGTCCGATAGCGCGCGGGGACGCCGTGTAAAATCGCACACAAGTATTAGCAATGCTTTTTATGTGCGTCAGACTTATAACAATATACTTAGCCCGGAATTGGGTCAGATCGGCATTATCGTGCCGAATCTAGCACTCGAACAACAATTCTTCAATTAGTAATTGTTTCTTTGAATTTTCGTTGGAGTTCTTGGAATGACTGCTCGATGGTATATCGGACTTTGGACAGTCGGTGTGTGGCTGTGCGCGGGGTGTCATCGTCGAATGACTAACAATGGATATCTGTTATTTGTTGTTATCAATTATCATGAATTATTAGAGCTAATCAGAAGCTATTTCTGTCTAGATTACTAAATAAATATGATATGATGAATCTATACTAAATTTTTAATAAATCTTTACTAAATCCCTACTAAATCTACACTAAATCAATATAAAATCAATACCAAATCCAAAATATATATAGAAAATGCTATAATTTCGATTTTCTCGGTTTTCAGACTTTTTTGCCATTTTCGTTGCACTCACGATCTGTGTTAGCCTCACACACGGCGCTCCGGCACCGCAGCACCCGAAGCGACACGAGAAGTCGCTGGACGAGGAGACACACAGACACAAACTGGAATGGGTGAATCCGTGCGGTGGCGTGTACCTGGGCAATGCGCCCTCATTCGACAGCTGGAAGAACCCGCAAAACGGAACGCGCAAACGCATGGTAAGTTTTATGCTCAAAATTAATATACTTTCACCAGTTAAGCTAGTATAGCTAAAGCTACTATAGCTATAGCTAAATCTAAATCTTAATCTAAATCTAAATCTAAATCTAAATCTAAATCTAAATCTAAATCTAAATCTAAATCTAAATCTAAATCTAAATCTTTTATATTACATTGTCTAACCCATGGATTATTTGTTATTTTTTACAGGCAAAAGTCCTGAAACCGTTGCGAGACGCAATTCCGCATTTCCTGATGCGCAGCTCGGTGATGTACGCTATCGACACATCGGATGTGTCCGAGTGGTTCAAGCACAATGACACCTACAAATTCTTGCATCGGATCAATCCTAACGCACAAATGGTGAGTTTATGCACTCCGCTGCGATGCGATATTAGAGTGTATGTGTAATTGTGTATATGGTATATATGTATATGGTGGCCTCGGGTCACATGTGTTCGGCAAACTTTTTCTCTCTTTATAATTTAAAAACTGTTTAAATTTAACTATAAAAAACATGTTTTTTGAATTTCTTTTGCAGAAATTATACACTGAAGTTCTTTATGAAATTTGAGTTTTTTTATAGTTTTTGGCAGTTTATTAATTACAAATTCTTTTTTAATACTGATTTTTTTTATTTAATTTACTTTTTATAATTTTCGTTGTTGGTTTTAATACGTATTGATTTTTTCTTGTTGAAAAACCCGAAAAAAACTTGTCCTATTTTTTACAAATCATTTTTTGTCTTTTATTTAAAAAGAACACATATTATGTAATTCAAAATTTTATTTTATTTGCCCTTTTTAATTTAAAAAAAATATTTTATGTTCTATTTTTTTGTAAATTGTTTCTAAAAATGTAAAATTACAAGTTTGTCTATTTATTCTCTTTACATTTCAATTTTTTTAATGAAAAATATGTTTTTATCTATTACTTATTTGTATCGCAAATTTCCAAGTTTTTTTTTCAATTAAAAATAGGTTTGAATTATTAATTGTTTTGTCTGTAATTTTTTAAATTAAATTTTAAAAAATATATATGCATAACTTATTTATTCTGTTTTCTATTAATTTTTTAAGATTTTTTATCGTAATTTATAAAAAGTTTAATTAATATTTTTTTATGAAAATCTTGTTTTTCTTTCGTATAATTCTTGAAATCTTTATTTTTTCGACATTTTTTTGCTACAAATTTTTTAAAAAACATTTAAGATTTTTCGAGGTTTTGCAATTTTCTTAAATTTTGAAAATTTTGTATGTTTTAGAATTTTTTTCCCTTTATAGTTATTATTTTTGTTTTTTTAATAATCAAAATATATACATTTGTTTGGCTAAACAGTTTTTACAACCCTTTTTTATTATTATTATAAAATTTATTCCTATTTTTATTATTTTCTTAAATTTGGTTTTTGTTTTGTATAATTCTTTTTAAAATAATTACCTTTTTTGTTTTTTTATATAGCTTTTTTTAAAAGTTTTTTGAAATTTGTTTCATTTTTTTTATTACTTTCTTGTTTATTTTTTTAATACATTTTTTTTTATTATTACTTTAATTTTTAAAAAAATGGAAAAAAATCCCGACAATCAAATTTATACGATAAAAACATCAACCAAACCAAGTAAAAATATTAATTTATATAGATTTGCATAAAAATCATAATTTCCCTAATCTTCCAATTAAAAAAGATACCGAACTCATACTACACGTGACACCATCTCGTCGATTCTAAAATGTATGTAAGATGCGAGATCTTGCGGTCGCACGAAGTACACGCACTGATCGCGCACTCGGCTCGATCGCAATGTTCGCGAATTCCCTATATACGCTTTTTCGGCGGTGGTGGTGGTGGTGGTGGTTGTGCAAATTAAATTATGGCGCCACTTACAAGATCACGCAAACACCTTTTGATTATCTTCAGGATCGGCATCGCCCATAAATAACAAGCGCAAATATATACGCGCGCTCAGCAAAACTAATCGATTTAGTTTTTTGGGCAATGTGTGCGTGCGCACGTTCGTATTATAGAAGATAAATAATATTTATAAACGCGGTGTGCTTTGGCTGCTGGATTTTTGTATTCTCCGGACGTTTTTCGTATATATACTATATATATATACGATTATAATGCACCACAACAACTGTGAATATACGTATGTGTGTATTTATGGTCTCGAGAAACGATATATGCAGTGTAGAGAGTGCGCTTCTGCAGACTCTGCAACAGTGTCGAGCCACCGAAGCGGGGAAAGAATTTTTGGGCCCTTCGGCAAAAGCGCACGCTCGGTCGGGACGTGCACACAGCACCGCACCAAGTTGGGTATGACAACAACAACAGGTTCCGTTCCACCGTGCGGTGATAGCGTACCAACACATCATTTTAAAATCTCCAACCAGGCTCGCTTTGATTATATGATCACTTATATATATTTTATAGGTATATATATATATAAGATCATTGATTCGCCTGCGTTGTCCGCGATCGGCGTTGTATATTTCGCGCACCGTGCGCTCGCAAGATTTCAAGATAAATTAACTTTTCGAACGCGCATATTAAAATATTAGCATTTCGCGCATGTGTAATATTGTTAGCGCAGGTTAACAATTGTGTTCTGATTAATGATCGTAAATGATCATACTTATAATAAAGATAAGTGGTGCCCGGTTAAAACGGGGCTCTTGCGCGAGTGTACGCACATTTTATCACAGAGAATTTATTGTATATATAATTTTTAAGCGTATGCATATAAAATATAGAAGAGTTTTTATATAAATATATATAAATATAGATTTAGAATTTCCCGCTTTCATCGTCATATTGATCTAATCCGTTTTTCTTTTTTCATTTGCAGATTAATCTCCGGCGATGGCACTCCGACGTTCAGGTGTACGTGGGCGCCTTCAAGTATCTCATGGTGAAGCAAAAGGAGTTTGACCACAATCGCAACGAGGGCAATTCCAAATCAGTGGAACTGCGTCAGCTGCTGACTCTCGCCAAGAATCTTCTGTGTGAGGTCGAGTCAACTCTAAATAATACGCAGCAAAGAATGCCACCAGTTCTGACGCGCGAGGCAATGCGAAGGCGTTTGACCTTTCGCAACAACAACAACAGCGATCACAACGACAGGGAGGTCGACATTGTGGACAACAAGTTCGCCAAAGCACGTCTGCACGAGTACCTGCAAAACGCTGATGTGGTGCTCCGCAGACCCGGCAAGAAGATCCAGCACAAGAACCGAAAGAACCTTTTGCGGAGGCAACAAAATAAGCCAAACCAGTTGCGAAAGAAAATTAACAACGTGACCCAGAAGAAGAAACGGAATCGTCTGATTGCTAGCAAAAACAAACCTACGAACCTTCCTAGCAACTAAGGGAAAACTTAGATACCCCTCGCGTGTAAAACTCTACACATCGAATTTGACAATTATTTATTATAGCGACTAGAAACAAAACAAATAAGATAGAACTTAGGCTGTAGGCAATGACTCTGTATAGGCTTAGGACAACAACAAAAATCGCTGTGATATATTTGCTAGGTTTAAAAATTGCCAAAAATTTGCAAATCTTATATTTATACGTAAGTTTTAAGAGTGTACACAGTGACACCGTCTCCCCTCCGCCACCCCCTTTAAATTCATTGTACAGTATTATTTATTCAAATCAATTATTGGAGTGTAGAATCTTTAATATAAAGCCATTTTATGATAATCTAAAAAATAACACATTCCCAAACTCGTATCTCGCGAATCTTGCCAGCTAGCCTCAATCTAGCAAGACATCGATAATATGTATATATTTATATAGCATTGTAACGCATCCTCTAAAAGAAACATTCCCCTTTGAACATGGTTCCTATATACAATTTAAGTAACAATATATATATATAAATACTTGCCATATTATCTCCCGCGATAATTATGCGTGCACAAGTACTTATACTTATATAGCTAAAACAAATCTCTAGACTTTATGCAAACCTACAATCAACCACCAGGTTGAAGACTTAGTGTTTTAGTATGCAAATTATTTATTTTATATTTTAGACAAAAGACCAAATCGTTTTTTTTTTCATTAAATAATTTAGTGTATCCTCAAAATTCTGTCGACAAATGGCATCTCTATTATCTAATGTACTTAAGTCTTAGTCTTTTTAGAATATGTGTTTCAGTGTATTTGTGTCAAGGCTCAATCTCTCTACATTGAATTGCAGTGTTTGAAAATGTATATATTTAAATTTGAAGACGAACAAAAGATATTGACAAATATGTATATTTATTTTAATGTTATTTGTGATTAGGACTATTTTATAAGTGTATAAGTTGTAAATTGATACATATATTATATTTATTTTAAGGACAGACAATATATATGATAAATTATGAAATCTTAATGGTTCGAGTGTTTTTATTGAATTTATTTTATTAGGGGTTGCGACCCTCGTGATTGGTATAGTTGGATGAAACCAAAATTCGGTTTTATAGTGAGCGTCTCAGCCAATTTAGAGAAAATGGATAAAACAAAAAAATAATAATTTAGATGGACATCAACTATCTGTATTTATCAAAATCAATAGTCCATTAAAGTTTAGATGTATTCAATTCTAAACACACAACAACAAAAATACTGTGATGTGAATCTTACTCCGCGAACTTTATACATCGGACTTTCCTGCAACGGAATTTCAATTCAAAAACCGGCTGCGCTGTGCAAAAATCCAGATAAATGAAAGTCAGTGGAATTAAAGTCGTAGGGATGTATGTATTTCATGCCAACAAAATTGCCTCTGGCAAAACATTTGGAAACGATAAGTGAAAGGGGACCATAGAATTGAACGACAATTAACCGATAAAAAATCCCGGATAACAATTTCCCGAAGAATAATTGAGCCAACAACATATGCCCGAATAAACCTTTGAACTCTAAAAACATAAATTAAATGGGATCATAGAAAATTGACAATTTTTACGTTAACCAAATCCCGAATAACATTTTTCCATATAACAATAACCTGAAAAACAATTGATCGAACAACAATTGCCCGAGAAACAATTAATCTCTAAAAAAAATAGGATCATAGAAAATTATAATTTCTCGTTAAAAAATCCCGGATAACAATTTTCCAAATCATAATTATTTAAAGAATTATTGACCAACAACATTTTGCCGAAAATCAATTATTCTCTAAAAAAAGGGATCAATTAGGAATTAGGAATTTTTTAAAAACAAATCCCGGATAAGCATTACCTGAAAAAGAAAAGCATAATTGCCCAAATATGTTTAAACCAATGTTTTAGTTCTGGGCAATTTAAAATCGGAAAAGCTTATTTTCTTACAAAAATTATCTAAATTTATAGAATTTTTGAAAAGTATTTTACAATATAAAGTAAATTTTATATTTCATTGATCTTTTTCACACATCTATTTTCCCTACATTACTTAAATTAACTAATTTAATTACTTACAGAAATTTATGATTTTTTTACGTGATTATTTTACAGTTTTAAAGTAAAGTTTTTACTTCATTGATCTTTCCCACACTTATCTATTTTCCTTACATTTTTTATCGCGACCTATAAATCCCAATCGAGCAATTTTTGCATGAATTATCGCAAAAGAAAGGTGGACAAGTCTAAGCTTTATTAAAACGTTATGCCGATGCTGCCCTCTATGTGAAATTAGTAAATATAAACAAATAATAAACTTAGAAAAGCTTCATAGCGAGACAAAAGCTTAACTTCTGCCACCTGTTGTATTTAATGTGAATGCATAAATCGAATTTGCGCCAGTCCCATACATCTTTATTTCTAATTATGAACACCTCGTTTTTAATAACATAGATGGCGCCAAAGTCAGTCAGATGATATAGTATACATTTTGGCGATTTTTAATAAATAAAAATAAATAAAAACTACAAAAATCAAAAAAGGAAGTTTTGAATAAATAGTACTAATAAACGCCTAATTATCATTATTAAATAACAATAAATAAATAATAAATTAGTGGTATTGTGTTAATAAATTACAATAAGTTGTCAAATTAAATCAAGTATTTAATTTTAACGAAAATCACATGATTTACTGGTATACTCATTTTTAGTACCGTATTTTAAGTGTGAAATGTTTAGATGCATTTATTTACAAAATATAATTTCGTGGGTTTAGATAGAAAATACAGTAACTATATTTTTTATAAAACTAAAATTACTCTGAGAAATCAAGTTTTAAAGTTGAATCAAAAAAATAAATTAAAAGTGGTAGAAAATGGATAGGTGACACAACAAAAATGTTTGTATTGTAAAATATTTTATTCGAGGTAATATTTAAGAAATTAAGTTTAAATCTCTTCAGTAGATTTAGGTATCTTCCCGATCACCGTCGACATAATTTTATATTTTTATAGTTACGTTTGCGGTGGTATGCATACAGAAGGAGGTTTTCTTTAAGTCCTTTTTTATACCAAACCTCCTTCTTCATTTGATTTTCGATTCTTCAATAATTTGAAAAGGATTCGTAAATTCATAAAATCTTTTTAT
>JAAAKO020054148.1:0-10813 GCA_010015015.2 Bolitophila cinerea | reverse complement strand
ACTAAAAGGTTGCCGTGAACCACCACTTGGTTGGCTCGAGATTTCGCTGCTGTTTACTGAATCGGATCACACGCTGGACTGTACTCTGATTCGAGCACGAGATTTACCAAGCATGGACAATGCCGGCCTCGCAGATCCGTTTTGTAAAATCAACATAATAACGGAATTTGGAACAACAAAACAGAAGAAATGGATTTCCACCAAAACAGTGCATAAGACAATAAATCCAGAATTTAACGATAGCGTTCGATTCTTGGGTGTAGAACCAGAAGAACTAAGCGATTCAATGTTGTACGTGGTTTTGTTAGATGATGATAACTATGGGCATGATTTCTTAGGAGCTGCTAAGATAAATTTAGGACCTGTAAGTAGCATTTATAAAGGCGGAAGATTTTATAGTATGTTAATCTTTTATTTTGTCCACACTCCCAGATGTATCAGACCGGTCCGCATCGTATGTCGATTCCTCTAGGTGCTGAAGATCAACACAGCATTGACGCTGGCGTTTCGGGACCTTGGACACATGGTCAAATTCAATTGTCTCTATGCTATAATACCCGGAAAAGAGCACTTGTCGTACAAGTGAAGCAGTGCACGAATCTAGAGGCCAAGGACAATAACGGTTACTCAGATC
The DNA here is from genome assembly GCA_010015015.2 of Bolitophila cinerea. Taxonomy (NCBI): domain Eukaryota; kingdom Metazoa; phylum Arthropoda; class Insecta; order Diptera; family Mycetophilidae; genus Bolitophila; species Bolitophila cinerea. The sequence continues at coordinate 10,179 of JAAAKO020054148.1, read as the reverse complement.
CGTTCATTAAACTGTAATATATTTTTATCATTTCATAATCCTTTAAAACGTACCCAATTACAATTCGGATACTTATACAGACAACTGAAGCCAGACACACATCGCAACAAAAAGTTCAAGACCAGCATCAAATGGCGCAATCTCAACCCGGTGTTCAACGAAGAGTTTTGCTTCGAGACGAGACCAAACGACCTGGACAAGCAGTCGTTATTGATCACGGTTTGGGACAAAGATTTGGGCAAAAGTAACGATTTCCTGGGATCTCTGACGTTGGGACCGAACAGCAAAGGTCGACGCCTGAAACAGTGGAAGGATTGCATTCGAATGCCAGACCATTTCCACGAGCAATGGCACTGTCTGTCTGCCGAGCACGGAATACACTAACTTTGCGCTTGTGGATGAAATCAATATATATAATACTATATATGTATAATCGTTTATTGCTTTTAAAATATAAATGCTTTATTTTTGTATTATTGTGCTTTTCGAGACGGTTATTTTAATCAATGATTTATTTGATTTGAAGAATCAAAGTATTGTGTTTAAAATAACGCCATCTATTGACGAGACATAATTAAAATAGTAACACAAAGATGGCGTTGTTTCATTTTATCCTAGATCGAAACCAAAATAAATCTATTATGAAAAAGAAATATTATTATATGTATATCATATAAAGGCAATTCCTCGCCGAAATTATATATGGAAAGTAAATGAAAATATGTTCTTTAATGTAATTTATCTACGAATCTAACAAATCAGACTGTATGCTATTTTTAAAATGAAAAATAATCATATAATACAAAAATTCTACTACTTCAAAAATATAAAATCAATTTTAATATCGAAACAAAAACCAATTCTGTCATTGTCATTCTCTCTCTGATCCCCTTCTGTATCGTTCTTACACATTTATCATCACATTGACATTCAGTCAGATTCAGACAGACATTATTATTCATTGCATATTCCACTCCACACCACAGTCGGTGCTCGTCGTCGGGTCGGTGGTTGTTATATTGTATTTTATCAGATTGTGTGGTATTGTGGAGGCTTTTCACGAAAATTATTTATTACATTTGTCATTGTGTTGTGTCTGGTGTACCTGACCAAAAGAAAACTATACAAATACCACCGCTCGGAGTGTGTCACACTGCCACTTGACATTGAAGACATTTTAATATGGAATTTTAAATACAATACGGTAGCTAATCTTTTCGCTAAAGGTGTGTGTTTCTTTCTGTCTGTGTGTCTGTGTATACCTGTGTGCGCGTAATAAACGCAAACCCAAATGGAAGATATGGTCCTGAGCAGCGCGGCCGAAGAAATGTCTGTGGTAGATGTGTATGATTTAGCCTCGGACATTGGCAAAGAGTGTGAAAAGATAATTGATTTGTTTGGTTCGGATTCGGTGACGGCACTTATGCCCAAGGTTATAAATGTTCTGGAGCTACTGGAGGCCATGGCCACGCGAAACGAAAGTGAAAATACTCGTCTTCAGGAGTTGAACGATCGCATTGCTCATCTAGAGTGCGAGAAACAAGAGAAGGCTGTGTTCCGAGAGCGATTCCAAAAGGTAGGCATTCTCTGGGAAGAGATGCTGTTTAGTTTGATCATGAATTATATGAGTCACATATTAAATGAGTAATGTTTACACTTTTTTATTGACTGCGGAATAGATATTAATAAACATTACAATATAGCTTCAATTTCTTCAAAACTTCACAAGGATATATCCGATAATTAATAACACATACAGTTTCCTGCTGTGTTCATCTCCCCAATTATATACAATAACGACTCCTTGGTATTTTGTGAACATCCACTGGCTGTTTCTTGCAATTTTACACCGCAGGGACAAAAAAAATATATTATATACTAAAAATAGAAAAAAACGACATGTTACACATAAAATATACAATATTGAGAAATGTATGTTATGTATATATATACAGAGAGTTCTTCCGATCCAATGTCGATAAATCATATGGTAGATGGTACATATTTATGTTACCCTTGAGCTCGACTGCTGGTCGGGGCATTCACTGCAATATTATCAGACGGATTTTTTGTTTATAATTTTCGATATACATATTTTGCTTGTTAGTATTATTACTATTATTTTTTAAATTTATGTTGATTTATTATTGTATCCATATGTTTATAAAATATTATTTTTTGTATATTTCTCTGAATTTCTTGCGTTCTCATATTTATATACACATTGGTATAGGCTCAAATATCCTAACTAAGACTACTACATAGAGTCTAGTTCCGTATAATCCATTAGTCTTCATACAATTTCTCGTAATTTGATATTTCACTCGTCTGCTTACGTCGTACATACATTTTTGTATACAATATATTTATATGTGTATAAAGTTCACGTTTATTTCACATAGCAAAATATAGTATAGTATACAAAAATTTAGCAGACACATATATTTATCATATATGTGCGACTGTCTCCACGGGCTCACATACATAGAACTTTTGTAAAGGTCACGATCGGAAATAATCTGATATAGAAAATGTACATAGAATTTATGTTTATTTAAATGTCTAAAGTCATTTTATCTTTCTCCAAATGCAGAGCTTTTAATTGTGTTACAGGGAGATGGATACAATTGTTCCTAATAAAAATAATGGTTTACATAAACTGTGGCTTAAAAAATATTGTGCCTTGAATAAAGTTGTGTTATTGTAATTCTCTTCAGTCAGAGTGGCGAAGGACAACTTCGAATCCACTAAATCCGCGAATTTGATTGGTTGAAAAACAATACCTACATTTTTCAACCAATCAAATTCTCGGATTTCGAAATTTGGTTTCGCCAGTCTTACCGAAGCCAATAAATGATTGAACCCATAAACAAAGTATGGGTATAGTATTTTTTAGTCTAAAAATAATAATTAAAACATTGTTTTTTAAATGCAAATTGACAAATATAGAAGGGTCTCCACTTATGTCTACGAAAACAAATTTGTATCGGAAAATCTTAAAATTCCAGTTATAGGCCTTCAAAGTAGAAAAGTGTCTTTAAAAAAAATCATCCTTCGAAGCGAAAAAAAAAGATTTTGTTATAACTCTTCCGAGATATCGATATGTCACTTACAAAGTTTTAAACTTTTTACTTTTTTATGTATATGAAACAAAATAAACATAAGAGACTGCAATTTACAATTATCCTCCTGGATTGGCCTAACTTTAAAGACGTCTTTTGTCGTCTACTTTTTTTAATGTGTCGTCAACGGATTTACCATTAACCATTTTATTTAATAATTTCTTTGTACAATATTATAATAATAGAAATACATATGGTAGTGTAAATATAATGCATAAAGCAATATAATAATTAAACAAAAATAAACAATGTAATATCAAAATAATACAAAATCAGGATCTGATATTAAATCCTTCCAGGGACAACTATCCAAATATCTAATTATGAGATAATGCACTTGAAGTGTACTGTTGAACAATTTTGTAACGTGTGAGACATTATATAATCAAGGTTCCGGGTTTAGCCTGACTTTTCGCTGGAACGCGTCTCGCGAGATTTTAAAGTCGAACAAGCCGGAAAAACGGTTAAAAGATTTTGCATATTATTCATTGGCTATGCTTGCCCATACGAAGTTCTGTGCTTTTTAACTTTTAAGAATTCATGGCCGCGCAAAACTCGAGCAGGTACATTAAATTGAACTAGTGACACCAAATTTGGTGCGTCGATGCGAAAATAAAACATGTCAAATTATATTTAAATATGCAGGTTTTGTATGTGTTACGTTAAATTTTCATTTAGTAATATATCTGGTAAACATTTGATTCTCACAAGTTGAATCTCGTAAATCCAATAGTTATTCAGTAACATAAATTTTACTATACTGCACATTTAGTATAAATGTTTTCCCAATAATTTCCCAATAAACGTTTACATAATATAAATCTACCCTTAAACGTATCGATGAAGATAAAATCTTCACATAACTATTTATGTGTGTTGTGTTAGGTACTAAACCAGACCCAGCCTTAACTATAAACGATTTTCAATCTCGAAAATTACCCCATGTTTATGTGTTTTTTAGCAATTTACAAGCAATGATAGCCGCCGGCGACGGGCGCGACGCAGTCATTTATACAATATCCATAAAATATATTCTCAATACTGCCAGCACATAACACACGTATAAACGAATCCAAACAAAAATCTTGAACGGCATTTAATTTACGAAGGTATTAATAAATAAACCTAATCAACATTTAATTTGTTTTGTGCCGATAAGTAAATCCCACACATTAAATTTACACGGTTTTTTCTGCTGTTTTGAAATCACTAACAATTATTGAGCGTGCTTTTCTAACTTATGTGATTAAAATGTCTTATTTATGACCTCTTGCTATTTAAATATACGATTGGTGTTTTGTTTTGAGTTTAGCCTAACATAAATAACATTTAATATCTTGGTTTTAGGAACTCGAAGCTATCGAAGAGCAATGGCGTGCCGAGTCAAATGACTTGGTGGCACTCGTAAGTCAGTTGCAGGAGGAAAATCGTCGCTACCAGAAGCAAAGCCTTGACCCAAATGAAGTATCCATTGCAACTGTACCTAGCGCAAAAGATGGGCAAGCTACAACACCATCATCTGCTTCAGACTTCCAGGTCCTGCAACGTTTGCGTGGTCAAGTAGAAAAACATCGAAACGAACTAAAACTAAAGGACAGCGAACTGCAATCTCGAACCTCGGATGTCGAGAATGTAAGCGAACAATTACTAGAAATACTATCAAGTTTGACATCTTTATGGTTTGTTTCTTTTTTATCACAGTTAACCATTCAGCTGGAGCGTCTTACAAACTCTGGACGGGAGTTCCGCAAGCGTCAAAAACTATTGCAGGTACAGGTTAGGACTTTGGTCGAAGAACGTGCTGATTTTTTGGCTCAACTGCAAGACCAGCATCGCGAGATAATTGGACTGCGAAAACGTTTGGGATTGGCCGAGAAAGAGAACGAAGACTTGTCAAAGTATCCCGATGAAGATGATCCCCATCGCGCTCGATACACAACTGCTGAGCTTAAGGAAATCCTTATCGAACGCGATGACCTAAAAATGCAGTTGGCCGATATGCAAGAGGAACTAAACCAGTTTAAGCCTCCGGCAGAAGAGAAACAAATCGATAAGCACGATGAAAAGTAAGTGCATGCCTGCCACAGATCACCAAAGATGTTATCTAGTTATATAACCATAGAACTTTTGTAGGATTGCAGAAGAAGATCCTCCTGTCCAGGGGCCGTTACCGTATGAGCCAGACGATGCTCCTTGGAAAAAGACATCCGAATCCGGTATCCGGAAATTGTAAATACCTTATTTGCATGTTATTCTATACCACGAATAATGTAACTTTGTTTATGTTTTTTACAGCTTTCGTAAACTATTTTCGGAGCCAGGCACAACGAGTTTCCCGCGTCGATCTCTATCCACACTATCTAAAATGGCTCTCTCTGCTAGCCCTCACAGCGACACTATCTGATTCGATAGTCGGATGCCGACAAAACAGTATTTCCAGCTCCCTGAGTCCATTGAGTTCACCGAATCAATGCTGGATTGATTCTGCAGGAAACACCGAAGTCTGGTTCATAAAATGATACATGGAGACGCGTCACTATTTTTATACTAACAATTCTTAAATGGTGTGGCGCTGTCTGTTTTAATTTGATGTTTTCTTTTCGTTGTTTGCCATTTTGTTCATTTAATTAAGTGTACAATAGGACAATGTGTAAACAGTGATTTTTGATGTTTTATTATTGGTTTACTATCTTGCCAAAATTAACAATGTTTACTTACAATGCGTAAAGTGTATTTTGGCACCATATGCCTACGCTACTTTATAAATAGCTTTTGGTGTGTGTGTAATATTAGGATATACTTATCTAAATGAGTTCACCACACATTTCGGTATTATCGGGTTTATCAAGAAACACACGATTTGTAGATAATAAATATATTTACAATAACATATTTTATTTTTCCTATGTTTATGTAGTTTATCTTAATTTCGATGCAGGATTATAGGTATGTTGTTTTTCTTTATTATATTTTGTATGTTAGAGGTCTGTTTAAATAATTTAAATTTGAGAACTTAGAGACTTTGATTTTTTTATTTGAAATATAAGTTACCAATAACAAATAAAACAGTTTTTAGATAAACAAAATTAACCATAGCATGATTAATTATTAGGACCATATATAGATTATTACGTTTAAATGTGAACAAATTTGTTCTCACTTAAAATAAATATTATAAATAATAAATCCATTTAGAAATAAAGTTAGATTCTGAAAAAAAAAATATTAACAATGAAATGAATAAAATGTATCTGAAACACTAATTTGATGAATACAAAATTAGCGTTTCACCAAAGACGGATTGGATTGTGATGATATGATACTAACTCCTATCCAAAATATAGCATATCTTTATAAACATATATATTATACACACAAAAAAATAATAATACTTATTATATTATACAACTTATACAACACAGTTAAATAACGTTTTATGACAACTAACTTTTTAATGATGGAAATCTCGTGCACTAGCAAATATTATAAATAGCATCTTCAATGGGTATCTATCGATGTCCTCAAATTTAAGATACTACTATTTTATTTGTAATTATATAATTAATAATACACAGAAATATTGTGCAAGTCAGTACTTATTGCGTAGTCATTATTATTTAGAATTACAAAAAAGTGAAACGCTTTTGCGAAATAATTAATTATTGAAAGTTTCTAAAAAGAACATTTCCAAATATATTATTATGAATGATATATACACGAGATTGTGCCAAAATAAGCAAGTGTACAGTTTTATTAAAACACCAACAACATTTTAATTTTAGTATTTTAACGAATTTGAAAAATAGATGGTACTAAAAATGTAAGTCTTTTATAGGTCTTATGTCGTACCTCGTACTACGTAATATCATCGCAAGGTATACCTAATATTCAAGGAGTACGAGTAAGTACGCTCCTTTGAGGGGGGTGGGGTCAAAGTTTGTATAAAACTTTTTTGTTTAAAGGAAAAAAATTAAACAGATTTCAAAAACTGCATATATATATATTTTTAATTTTTTTTTATTAATTTTATTTAAAGTTATGAAATTATTTGTTATGCGTCTTTTCCTTATTTTTTGGTAGAAGTTCGAAAAACAAGCAAAATACTAGCTGCAATAAGTAATCCATTCTTTGACAAAATATTTTTTAGCTGAAAAAAAACTAAAAAATTTATATATATATAGTTATTTTTTATTTAATTCATTTATTCATATTCTTTTTAATTTCCTTCAAAAAAAAACAATTTTTGACCCGTCTCCCTCAAAGGGGGAAGGCGACCGTCGCGATCTGACATCGGATTTTTGTAGTACTTTATAATATGGCTGAAACTTCTTTAGTGCCCTACGCCTACCCTATTATTTGTTCGCCGTATTCTCTTTTAAATCAATTTATAATTTAACGCCAGTTTTTGTTATTTTCAATAAATCTTTAAAAGTAAAGAAAATGAGATGGAATACAAATTTGTGCAATACATTTTATAAATGTGGGATTTATTTCTATAGTTTGCCTTCTTCACATACATTCCAATTGTTTGTTTGGTGGCCATAACGCCATTGTCATAACCTTTAAAAGTAGAAAAAGATACAACACCGTCATTGCCAAAGACCCATATACCAGTTTATGTGAAAAATCCTGGAAATAATTCATACAATTATTTGACCAGGGCATTATCGTCTGGATTTTTCCTGTTTCCGACATTAGAAAGATATATGTATTAAGTATTAATTACGTGACGCTAAATAACGGGTTTACCCCTTCCCTATCTTAACAATATTGTAGAACCCCACCCAAAATTACGTAAGAAATACTTCCCCCCCAGAATTAAGCTGGGTTTTAATTGTGAAACACTGCTGCCAAGCAATTCCAGCACTGAAATACTGAAAAAGATTAAATTCACAATACGATAGACAGAGACAAAACGTATGCGAAGATATTTTTGCCCAGCAAAGAGCGTACTTTCAACGTTTCTCTGAGTACTGACGTTGCTGGCAACGTTGTATGTCTCTCTCGCACTTGATTTCAATCTGTATTTCCATCTTGTTTCTACTTGCTGTAAGCGAATGTTTCACAATTAAAATCCAGCTTTAAGTATTTAATAAATTTGTACTAGATTTTTAACCTGTGGTTTATTATAGACCAAAGATGTAGTATTATAATGGATACGCAGCTACGCAAAAAATATGTAACCTTGCGGCTTATTTGGTGTGTATTGGCGTAGTGTATTTTTCGTATTATTTTTATGTAATTATATAATTATTACAAAACATACTTTGAGCAAATAAATATGTTTTAATTTAATAGTTTTACAAGCTTAAATGTATAAATTATGTATGCTAATTCTAATTTTTAATTATTGGATTCCATGTTTAATATAAAGAAGTTGATGTGAAGAAGAGTTCCAACAGTGTTTGTTTTAAAAGGGATGAAAAAAGGTTAACTTTTACATAAACAACTCAAATGCTCAATAATGATTTTTAATTTCATAACTCAAGAAATATAAATATTTTTACAGAGTTGTAGTATTACATTTTTCCCTTAGGAGGGAGGGGTTAAAAGATTATGATTTTAAATTTCTTTTTTTGTATTGTTTATTATGTATGTATAAAGTATAATGTATGTATGTATTTTGAATATGTGTGTGTGTTGTATATGTGAATGTTTTTTTTTTGCTTGCCTTATATGATTGGTTATTTTAGTTAATTTTGCATTGTTTGTAGAATTTTTTTTTTAAAAAAGGGATGTAAACATGGACATGCACAGGGCTCCTCAGGACGTTGTTACTAGTGACAAACACATGGTGATTGTAACAAGTTGATTCTTAAGTGATTTAAATAAAACTGAATAGAGCTGATTGGTCAGTGCGGTTGAACGAATCGTTATTAAATGTTTGAATACTATTAAAATATCAGTTTATCAGTATAAACTTGTCGTATATGGCGTTTCTGTAATGCAACAGTTATATTTTTGCGAAAACCTTTCTACATTTTTTTATTTGTTGGCTCATGAAGCCCACTGCAAGGTTTAAAGTAGCAATTTGTTTTAAACCTTCATCGCCAACCTACCTTTAATGATTGTTAAGCATAACTTTTTCTTTGTATAAAACGGTGTACAAAAATGGTTTGATACTAGAAATCAATATATCAAAGAATTAAAGCTTCTTCACAAACGAAATTTATATTGGCATAAAATAAATTGCTCTCCAAAAAAAAATATGTGCTCCTAAAAAAAATAATGTCCATCTAAAATAAAATGAATGTGCTCCTAAAATGAAATAATGTGCACCCTAAAATAATAGTGTTAACCGAGAAAAAAACATGCTTCAAAAATATAAATGACCAACCAGAAAGTATAATCTGACCAAATTAAATAGCTTTTGTTCTTTTTATAAATATGCGCTTGCGTGCGCACTGTTTTTGTTTGGGTGCACACTTAGTAGGTGCGCATTTTTATATAATTAGGAACTCATTTTTGAATTTTTAGGTGAACAAAATTTTTTTTTTTGGTGGTAGATTTTCAATTATTTGGTGGAAAATATTGAATTATATGGAGTAAGCTAAATTGGATGACATTTATATTTATATTATAATATCTATGAAGCTAGCCCCCTGAAAATGTATTTTTTTTTAAATTGATACCTTATTGACATTCCTCATCTTTTTTTACTAAGATTTTAAATAATATACAAACATAATCAGCAAATTTATTTTCCCATTTAATGATTTATCAGACATTTTTAAACTGTGAATACAATATAAATCGGATCATTAGACATTCACAATTTACTATGACACATCCTCCTTAAAAAACCCTTTGAAAATCTAACAAAAATTAAACCGTAGGCACATAAAAAAATGTTTATTAAAAAAATAATAATATTAAAGTCAAGTTCACATTGTCCACTGCTCAGTCCATAAATGTACCTTTTAGATGTATACTGTTTGTGCTCGATGATGATGTTGCTTTCACGTTGTCTACCTTATTTATACACCTTGCAAATGATATACTCGTGGTAAGACTATTGCGCCGGCACGGTTGTTGAAAGAACGACGTTGATAACAGT
>JAAAKO020054137.1:0-10814 GCA_010015015.2 Bolitophila cinerea | reverse complement strand
ATTTGAAATATCTCTTGGTGTGACTTCCCTTGATAGGAATAGGTAACACAAAAAAATAATTTTGTTTTTTTTTAAATATTTTATTTGAGGTCTCTGGCGGATCCAGGGAATGGACATGGGAACATGTCCACCCAGGGTTAAAATAAATGGTACATAAAACATGTAATCTATTTTTTATCTTATTTAATTTAAGCCTGTAGCGGTGGGCCCAGAGGTGTAAGGTTTTTAATATTTAATCGGCCGCTGGCCGCTTATTTCCACTATACGGCTGGCTAGCTTTTAATGGAAACGGCCGGCTAAAGTCAACGCTTTACTAGAAAATAACATTTTTATAATATATTATTTTCTCAGGATTACTAAAGACATTATATTTACTTTTAATGAATGAGAAACAACGCGATTCACTGTGATTGGAAGGAACCCGGTGCAATCTCTGCCAGACTAAAGATTTTCTCCTACCATAAATATAGCCTGTTGAAATTTTAAGTTTTATGTTAACTGGGGTTTCCCAGGCATTCTCTGGGATTCCCCAGGTTTTCCCAGAATTTTCCCTAGATTTCCATAATATTTTCAACAGATTTTTTTCCTGGATTTTAACGGGATTTTAACTAAGAATTGAAAAAATTACACTCTAAGCACAGTTAATAATTATTTCCGGAGATTTCCCAAAATTTCTTGAGATTCTGCAGGTTTTCCAATCATTTTCAGAGATCTTCCAGGATTTCCCTGGATTTCCAGGATTTCCCTAGATTTCCAGGGATTTCACCGATTCCCAAGGTTTTTTTTGTTGATTTTCTGTTTCGCGGATTTATTTATGACTTCAAGAAAAGTGACTGTGAATCCCAGGAATAGGATTTCACCGGTATATTCTCGGGATATTTCTCGGGATATTTTTTGGGATTTTCCGGGATTTCTCCCGGATTTTCCCGAAATTTCCACGGGATTTCCCCGCTATTTGCTCCCGAGAAAACTTGTAAAATCCCTCAAAATAAATATAACCACCCAAAATATAAAATAAAATCAGGGACTTCCCCGAACGTACGCAACACAAAAAACTATGTTTGACGGGTTGGCCACCATATAAAAAAGACGTATACACAAAGTAAAATCGTCATTTCAAAACCATTAGGATAACGGTATTTAAGGGGGAAGGACCCGTAAGATCCAAAGAAAATCCAAGATCGTCATTTCCTAAACATTTTCAGATAAATGTTTCATATTTTGCATATATTCTTTAATAAAATTCTAATTGCGAGCTTTTTTTGGCTCCTCTAAATATAGGGATTTTTCTGGAAGTTTTCCTGGATTTCAGTGGAATTTCCCCGTGATTTTTCCTGGGTTTAAAGAAATTGTAATGGTATTACCGCATAATTTATTTTTTTTATTTTGAGGGATTCCACATGTTTTCTTTGGAACATCCCGGGGAAATTCCTTTGGAAATTCCGGGGAAATCCGGGAGAAATTCCGGAATGGTTCCACGATAGTTCACCGAAAACGTCAATTTACAGAAAAATAATTCACCGTAAAGATTGGCCAAAACTCGATTGGCCGAATGATACGATTGGCCAAATAATACGATTGGCCGAATTTCGATTGGCCGAATTGGTTTTTGATGGTTTTACCTTTAAATTCGACCAATTTTGGTTCAACCAATTGTATCATTCGGCCAATCGTGTTTCAGACAATTTTAGTACATTCCTCTCATCATCACCAACAGTAAGAGTGAAAATTTCAAAATCGATTTAAAACGTACGAAAAACCTAGGAAAACCGTGTGTTTTACTTTCATCGTGTTTTAGTCGCTTTTAATATTATTTTAAAAATAATAAAACGGCCTGATGAATTAATCTAAAGAGACCTTATCTCACGGCGATTGTGCATTATCGTCACCGTATATTTTGTTGTTGTTTTTTTTTGTTTTTTAATAATGAGAGGAAAAGGAAATTCAGACTTATTGTCACGAAAAATCCTGACAATAAGTCACAGTCCGCCTGTGCGTTATTCTCACGATTTTTAGTAGCTTTAAGTCTATTAAGAATAAGTCACAGTCCGCCTGTGCATTATCGTCACGACAGTGTTTTAAATGCAAGAAATGTTTTGTGTTTTATTGGAATTGAGAATTGAATTTATTATAATTTTTGTGAGATAGAACATTTCTAGCAAGATAATTCCGCAAATACTGTTCTCCAGCGAGTTAATTCGCCGCATAAAAATCTTGACGATAATGCACAGACTTGTTCTCAAGAAAGAATACTATGCCACTAAAAAACGTGAGAGTAAAGGCGGACTGTAACTTATTGTCAGGATATTTCGTGCCGTAAAGTCTCTTGAGAATAAGTCACAATCAGCCTGTGCATTACTCACACATTTTTTCCGGTGGGTAGAGAATAAGTCACAGACCAGTTGTGACTTATCGTCACGTTATTTTTTGTGACGTTAAGTCTTTTGATAATAATGTATATCGCCCAATAAAACCAAAAAACAGTGAAAGTAGCATTTCAAGAAGTTTTATTTTGGTCTAAAAATTTAAAACATGTTTTAATTTTAAAAAAACGATTAAAACGAGTGAAAAATACGGCCGTAAGCTTTTACTTTGTTTTCGTTATTACATTTTTTAGGACATTGTGGTGGAATGACATACGGCCCACGGTCATAAGGCCCATGGGTTTTTTGTCTGGTGGAATAGGTCATAAATCCCATGGGCCTTATATCTGAAACGAAACGGACATAAACCCATGGGTCTTATGGCCGTTTTGACATGGACTTAATGTCTGTTTCAACTAGACATAAGACCCATGGACTTTATGTCGGTTTCAACAAGTAGACATAAATGGGCTTTATTTGGATATTTCAGAAATAGTTTAGAAATTCAAAACTTCGAAAACCAAAAAAGGAATATTTTTGGGAAATCTTCTACGGCTTTCCATTCTCTAGTAAACTATATTCTACTTTTTGCTTGTCTTTCACTTTTAGTAATTTCTTCAGAAACAGCATTTAGACCCATGGGCTTATGTCTGTGTTTTGGCTTAATGCCCATTTTATTTCGGACATAAGGCCCATGGACTTAATGTCTGCTTCAACAAGACTTAATGCCCATGGGCCTTATGTCCGTGAGCCTTATGTCATTCCACCGAAATTGCATTTAGTTATAGAATTAATAAAGAAATTTCCAATCCATCTTAAAATATATATATATATTTCTTAAGTTATGATGAAATTTGTATTTATAAACCCAATGACATAAAAAAACTATTTTTTTCTAAAAGTGTAGTTAGTGTATTTTTCCTTTAAGCCCCCGATTTATAAGTTTGTTATGCTTTAACTAAAGAACCAAAGTCATGTGTTCTCGGAAAAGTTTTTGCTAAACACTTTCCGCTATTATTTGATGTTTAAATTAGAGTTCCGTTTGTGTCTACATTTTTCCATCAGATTCCTTGTCGCACAGATTCCCTCCGGACTGCGTGGAGCACGTATCTCGAGTGTGTGTGTGTGTGTGTGTGGTTTTTATACAATACTCACGTTTCTCTATATACATCTATCTATAAGATACGAATAAACATTATTGAATTGGCACGCTCTTTCGGTCACAATGGGTCAATGCTTCCGCACACACACCTCGGCGAACCCAAACATCAAATATATACACAGATACGTAATTGATTCTGATCTATATACAATGTTTTCTGTCAAAGGTCCAGCAAGTGGCATTTGTCGGGGTGAGAGGTGGGTGCTCCCTGACTCACGTCCGCCTGCGGGGAAATTGACGTTTTTATTGTGCATCGTTTTTCTTCAGTGGGAATCTAATGAACATTAAATAATAAGAGTGTATCTGGAATGTGTTCTCAGCAATTTCAAAGACTATTAATAAAATATTATATTATTAGCCGCAAAGTAAAATAGGGAAAAGCGTCTGGAAAGCTCATTACAAATACCACGTTCTATATCAGCAAATTGCGCGATTCATTTATTATGTTTGTTCTGCTTCAAAGCCCTAAATATATAAAGCTAAATAAATTGCTTTGTTTAAGCGTTCGTCGAATTCCATATAATTCAAATAACTCGTCTATATATATATATATATACCTTTCTGTGCTTTCGCTCAAAACCAGCACACCACCGCACGTTTATATCAAAGTTAATTAATTTTCCCGTTTTTTATTGTTTTGCAGAGGGAAAGGCAATGGCAACGGCATACGATTGTAAATTCATTGAAACATCGGTGGGCATCAATCATAACGTTGATGAGCTACTCGTAGGACTGTTGTCGCAAATACGACTAAAATTGGAAAATCCAGAAAAATCAAGGTAAAACATTAATCAATCCACAATGAATGCGAACAAATTGAGTTTTCATTGTGTGTCCTCAATATTTTGCTTACTCGTTCGGATTGAATGAGTGTACGAGAAATAAATTTATTTTCATATCAAATTGAAATTTATGTTATTATTTTGTTTGACAGGGATTTGTTCAGAAAACGCTCGTGCAGAAAATCAAAGAGACGTGCATGCTCACCGCTAGGAAGCGCTTGTTTGTCCGGGAATGGTAATACAAATCCCAGCACGCCCGTTTCGGTGGGACCCGTGAATGTGGGCTCCATCGAGATCACGACACCACCAACCAGCGCACAGAGCAGGTAATTTATTTTTATTAAATCTTTATTTATGCCAATTTAACACAATATCATTTTTATTTTATGCAGTCCACGCAAGTACCGGGGCTCGCGAACGTCAGCCAGCTTAAAGGTTAAGGGTCTTCTAGGGCGAGTGTGGGCACGTGACTCAAAGTCAAAGAGTTGCGAGAATCTGCATGTCTTGTAAACTATGGTGAGATAGCGTGAGCTTGCTTTTTCAGTATTTTGTATATTTTGAGACTACAACAACATAATAATTGTTATACATACATAATTTACATATTAGCATATATATATATATATATATATATATATTTACGGTGCAACAACCTACAACCAAAAAAAAAACTAAATCCGAATTCCAAATCGTATTGTAAAAGTAGATTTGTTTTTTGAACGATCACACTTAATTATTACAGAAATTATTACATAAAGATAAAAATATATATAATATACACATTTATTTATAATGTATACCAATATAACGCATAATATACACACAAAGCAAAATAACAACAACAACAAGAACTAATTTATTATAATAATTGAATAGATTTTAAATTCAAAATGTATTTATGGATTTTAACCCGAACATTTTGTTGATAGCACTAGTTTTATAAGAATACTCTTAAATGTAATTTATTTATAAAATGTATCGTTGTTAGTATTTACAATTTTTTTATACGAATTTGTTTTTTTTATATTTATATATTTATTTATCTATATTTTTGTATATTAAATTATTATTTATCCTTTACCGTGGTGTTTTATCGTAGTGTATGATTATATGATTTGCATGACGTTTTGATAAAATGATTTGATATAATTTGGGGTGTGGTGAATTAATCTCAAGAGACTTAATCGCACAGCGATTTTGCATTATCGCCACCGAGTGTTTTGTTGTTGTTTTTTTTATTGTTCAATAATGAGACTCAACGTCAGGAAATTGAGACTTATTATTACGTAAAATCCAAAGAAAAATGCACAGGCTGACTGTGACTTATTATCAAGAGACTTACCGCCAGAAAAAATCGTGAGAGTAATGCGCAGGCGGACAGTGACTAATTTCCAGGATTATTTGTGGCGGTAAGTCTCTTCAGAATAAGTCACAGTCAGCCTGTGCATTATTCTCACGATTTTTCCTGGCGTTAATTCTCTTGAGAATAAGTCACAGTCTGCCTGTGCATTACTCTCACGATTTTTAGTGGCGGTAAGTCTCTTGAGAATTAGTCACAAGCCACTTGTGACTTATCGCCACAATTTTTTTTCGTGGCGTTAAGTCTCTTGAGAATAATGCACAGCGCCTAATTTGGCAACTGAGCTAATTATAGAATGCAGAATGGCGTGCAGACGAGAATATCCAGCAGGATAGGTATGAATTTAGCTATTAGTAATTAGTTATTAGTTATAATTAATTATTTATTAGATAATGATTATTTTAATTGTATATATTTTATTAATTTTTTACATTTTATTGATTGCGTTCCTTTAGTAGTAATTGTTTATATCTCGAAGATTTATTGCTATTGACACAGATCTATAAATATATTTTTTTTTGTTTTGAGTTTTTATCAAGAACTAAATTCATAATGAAATTTAAAAAACCCAAAAAATTGAGCTTTTGCTAATTAAAAACAACATCACGCGATTCATTTTAAACGACTAAAAGGCTACGATTACACGGACATCTACTTTCGACAGTTGGTCTCAGCTGACAACTGTCGCAATAGACTTTATTATATAAACACGAAATGGAAACTTTTTCTATATACGGACTTGTAATGACCATCTATTCAATCCGGGGCAGTATTTTAGTTATTTTGTCTTCACCAGATGGCGCTTACGCGCATATTTCAAAAATTTAAAAGTTTTTTAAATCATTTTATAATTAAAAAACTCTAAAAATAGTAAAGAACATGATTAAAACTTAAAATAGTGTCTACCTAATACATTTTAACAATCATCCGCGTTTTTATCGTCTTCAAACTATTAAAATACGTGCTATTACGATATCTCAAAACTGGTCTAAAAACTTGTCAAAGTCGGCTGCCTACTTTTATAAAGATGTTTATTACAAAAACATAACCTTTATCTAGAGTATAATTTCTCTTAGACTGTCGCTGCCAAACAGTCTACTACGCAAATTCAACTGTGACCCAACTTTCGAAAAAACTGTTTATTATCAGTTCGTCTAATCAAGTAAGCGCTTTTTGATTCACTTGGGATTAGCCAAACTTCATTTTGAGGTCTTAAGAAGGATTTTTTTTTAAATATTTGAACTTTCTCCTTAAACATGGCCAACATGATTTAGGACGTATATGTCTGATAGGATTGGGATTGAACTTAGTTTCAAGGGTCTTTTTAGGAACCCTTCCTAAAAATATATTGCCTCCTATAACAAACACATGTTTGAATATTTCTTTAGGAAAATCAACCATTTAAAGGTTGCTTTATCCTCAAGACCATTTAAAATAAATTTCATACCAATCCCACCAGATTTATGCCCAAAAAGCAGATTGAAATATTATTTACTTACGGATAGCTATAAAGTAATAATAATTTGATAGTAATCTGAAGCCATTTTGCGATATTTGTTGAGCCGCCAAAAAGAGAGTGCTGAACTGTGACTTTGGCAATAGTAAGTTGCCAAAGTCTCAGTTGACTTCACAGTTGTAACAAAAATCACAGTTGCAACTGCTCAATGCGATTACACACGAACTGCTTCTTTTTGGCAGCATTAGTTGATACAACTGTGGCCAACTGTTGACAACTGAAGAGGCGCAACCGCTGACTTTTTAAGTAACAGCAGCTATTCGTTTTATTTATCCGTCTCTAACTTGGTTACAGCATTGCTCTAGCTTATAGAGCCAGATATGACTGAGGTAGTCGAAAACGACCACCTAATATGTATAAACTTTAAAGGCGAGGTTTTTCGGTTTGGATCGTTTCTCTAGTGTTTTCATCTTATTCACTCTTGTTTGAATTGGTCGATTTTTTTTGCTTATATTTAGTACTAAAAAAAAAGTTGCCAAAATAGGTAACCAGAGCAGAGAGCAGAAAGCAGAGAAGAGATTTGGCCTGGTGGACAACAGCCAGCACCAGCAGCTATGGCTTCGGTCAGATTGGCAAAGGACAACTCCAAAACCACAGTATCCGTGTATTGGATTGGTAGACCAATATGGGTATTTCACAAATTAAATTTAATGGTGAGCGTACATTGAGCGTACTTAGAGACCTGGCCAAGGTTTTAGACATTTCTACAAGATACCCAAATTGTTTATTGAGTAAATAGAATATTGATGACGTCAGCCCATATCATCAAGACCATTCCGAATTGATCCACCTTGGTTATTTTAAGAAAAAAGTGCATTCTTGTCACCTTTAAAAATAAACATGACACAAATGCACACTCGGCACTGCATTCTTGTCACTTGAGAAAAAGTTTCTTGACAAGAATGTACCTATCAAAAATGCCCATCGTCAGATGGCACGCAATTCAAGATTTGCGCTAAAAATATTTGAAATTTTATTAATGGACGCAATCAATATAAATCTTCAGTTTATTATTTTTTTTAATAATTTATTATTTTAAATCTGCCTTTTTGTTTCTAAAATACCCCAAATGTTTTTCATATACAATATTACATGCATTGTAATTAGATTTTATATCCACTAACATAACTTAATTATTATTATTATTATATTAACGTGTATAACATCTAGCAAATCAAAAATAAATATCAAAAAAGCAATAATTTATAAAAAAATAACGAAAATTCGGAGTAGATATATACCAAAAGCAAATCGGACTTCACTTTTTGAGGTCGCCATTTTCGATTCCGTTATACAATTCGAATTTACAAAATATACGTTTAGAGTTTTATAGAACTAAAATATTTTGACAGAAATTCCAGTAAATCCAAATTTGGGATTCCTAACAAAAAAAAACGTTTATCATATAGATAAGAATAAATGTTCTTCATTTGTTAACACATTGAACATTGGAATATAATATAAGTAGTATTGTAAGTTAGTATTATTTTTTAATTAATTAATATATAAATTATTCTACATTCCAACGTATGAATGAGTATTTATATTATTTTTATTTGATTATCAACTGAATTTAACATTTTAAATTTAAAATATTCAATGTAATTCAGAGCAAGATTATGGGTCCATATATTAAAAAAACACAATTAAATATCTAGATATCTCACAGATTTACGAGTCTTAGAGTGCGCGTTCTAAGTGAACATAGTTTTTATATACATATAAAACAAAAAAAACACACCGTTTTTTTATATAACAAATTCTAATAGAAATATAAGTGTATTTCATCTCTATTCAATATTCGATTTCAAATATATGTACAATATAATATATATTATTATAATATAATATATGTATAATTATACAATACACTCTCATATAGTAAATATTGTAGACATTTTCTTCTTCGCTTTTTTCCACTGATGTATACCTACCTTCGAGTACAAGTACATACATAAATAATTTATTAACCGAAATTTTTAAAATTAGTTTTGTTTTTTTTTTTGGATAATACTACAACTTTAACTGTAATATAAAAACACCTTTTAGCAAAGTAATTATTCACGTTGAATTAACCGTGGTTACACATAAATTGTTCGGAAACAAATCGGGTATCAACATAAACACACAGACACACAGACACACACACACATAAAAACATAAAGTTTAGTGTTTTTTCGACATTTAACTTAAAATACGAATGTTAGTCACACTATGGAAAGTATTTCTAAATAAAAAAAATATTTAGACAATGTTGAAAGTCATATAAAATATTATAAATTATCGTTGGTGTCTTTACGAACGTATATCATATATTTATATATGCAATAACAATACAACATAATTATTATATAATTCAACATAATTCCAAACAACAAAAGCGCACGCAAAACACACTTATTAGCGTGACAATTGACCTTCCAATAATGATGTTATTTAATTAAGAATTTTAAAGATTAAATTATACGTGTCCATTGTAGAAAATCATTTTTCAAAAAACAATCTTTGTGTACGTTCAATATACTTTGTAGAGTTTCAAATTCAATTGCAGACAAAATGTTCTTTGTCAGACACTCACATTAAATCATTCAGCTAAAAATGCACTCACACAATATCGTAAATGTCAAAATAATTAAATTTATATTCAAATTGATAAAAACATTACTATTCAAATTCAATATTTAATGTATACTATACAAACAAACATGCATTTGCAGTATGTAATTAAAAAAATAATAATTATATTATATCAAATTATAAACTACATGAAAATCAGCAAATTGCAAATAATTTCTCCATAGTTTTATTTTATAGCAAATACAAATTCTCACCCCACATATTTCAAAAGACATTTTTCAATATACATAAATATATTACTATATTTTACAAATACTAAAATGAGACTTTTTTGTAGGATAGTTTAAGATTAGTTATAGTATAATTGATTTAACTGGAAAAAATAAAAACGTAAGTATATGACTCAGCTGGCGCCATAATCCACTTCCACATCAAAAAAAATATGAAAAATAAAAGGTAAAATAATTATTTGTTTTTTCTTTATTCATTAAAATGATGTCTGAAATATTTTCTAATCTATTGTGTATCACTTTTTTCGTGAGTTTTTATTTTATTTACACAATATATTTTTTCGTCAATAAATAAATAACAAGTACGCCCCCTCCCAGGGGATGTAGAAACGGATAAATTCCATTAGGGTTTAAGGGGGTTTTTGGATTAAATCGACCCTTCTTAAATGATTTTTGGTGAGTTGAAAGGTGAATTTTGAAGTAGTATATTATAGAGAAAGTGCTCACCTTTTTTCAAGCTATTTAACTTAATTGTACTCCTTCACGTTTCCTAGGAAATTATTATTATTTTGTAAAATATATTATTATAGAAGTTTTGTATTGAAAATGGGTTTTGGTCATAGAGTACTATTCTACTTCCCAGAATCCGCCCTTTTATAGGGTTGTTATTGTAAAGTACTATTCTACTTCCCAGAATCCGTCCTTTTTTTGGGTGGTTATTGTAAAGCTAAAATGTGATGCCGTAGGCATCACGTTACCTTCCATAAAAAGAAATTGGTAATAGAGTACTGTACTACTTCTTTAATAATATATTTTACAAACTT
>JAAAKO020054126.1:0-10815 GCA_010015015.2 Bolitophila cinerea | reverse complement strand
TTGAACATTATGTCGGTTTTATGTTGACATAATGTCCATTTTCCAAACAGACAGAACGTCCATGGACCTTATGTCCTTTTAAAGCGAACACAAGGTTCATGGACGTTATGTCACCTCAACATGTTTTATTACACTATTCGTATTCAAAATCGTATATTTATTTAGTTTTCCTAGAAAAAGCTTAAAATTCCGTGATGGAAAAGTCTGATTTTTGAAAGTGATCTTTATAAATTATTATAATTTATATTATTATTATGCATTGAATAACATTTCGTAGTTGTTAACACTCGATGGTATAGAATGCAAAATTATATGTGGTCATTGCGGATATTGGTTGAAAATTCACTGATATTTACTGACCTGTTTTTTAACTTCCTCCAAAACGTAATCTAACAAATGTTGAAACGTATTTTTTTTTTGGTTTTCGAAATTCAGATCGATTGAAATTGTTTGTCATTGACTTGGTAACCTATTAAATAATTAAATGTTAACATTTATTTCGATATGTCTTTATAATTGGATAATTTAATTATAATAGATTAGGTAAACCTCCTGATTTTTTTCGAAAAAAATTTAAATCGACATGAAATTAAAACTCGCAAAAAATATCCAGCTAATTTTGTGTTATACATAAATATATTAAGTATATTATTCAATATATTATTTTCACTCGAACTTTTGTTTATCAGTGAATTTTCGCGAGTTGCGATTTTTTTGTACCTTGTAAAAATATTTCTTTTTACTTCAGTTCGGTGTATATCTGACCGTCCATCTATCGTCACCTTTTTGACCATCTTCCATTTATCTGATCCAGCTCAAACTTGGTACCTAAACTCGTTTGCACGCTACTTAAAAACAGAAATATAAGTCATTAATTTTTGTTTAAAAAACATATATTTTTTATTATTAATATTATTACAAAAAAACTGCAATCGCAGCGAACACGTTTTTATATTTATTCTATATCCGCCTTTCTGGATTGCTTCAAACAAACATCTTGCTCAAAATTATATTACTGCTTTTGGTGTCTTATTATAACTAAAAATCTGATTCTAATTCGACAAGATTCATTTTAAATTTCATTTAATTTCATTTAATTTCACTTCAGTTAATAGGCATTAAAACTTATAATTTGCGACATCTGGTGGAACACATCGGAATTTCTCGATTGCCGTTGATCATTCTCATTAGAAATGATCTCAATTTAGCGTTCGCAAAAAAATACAATTTTGTCCTATAAAAGATTAAAATCGTGCTCTTATTTAAGGAAAAAAAATAATTATTAATACTAATTGTGTCCTCTTAAAAATTCGAAAACGAGCATGTGCTCAAACTTTTAATAAATGTGCTCTAAGTATTTGTAGGTAATGCAGATATTTTCAATCCAATATATTTTACGCCAATTCCAATTATTAGCACTACAATCTTTTGAAGGTGTAAATGTTACATCAACCACATAGTTTTCTGCACTACCTAGAGCACATTCATTAAAAGGTAGAGCATAATCATTAAATATTAGATAACGTTTTGAATTATTGAGCGGACATAATTGAATTTATTAGAGGTTCATTTTCAATTATTCAGCATAAAATTTTAATTAATAAGAGCACAACACTTTTTTCTAGAGCACATTCATTTTTGCTAGAGTACATTTTTTAAAATTTATTGATCTTTTTTTTTGTAAGAGGTAGCATAATTTTGAATCATTAAAAAAAGAAAGTTGTTTTTAACTGTTAATTTTTTTTTTTTTAATTTCTGACCTTTTAAAATATCCAATTATAAAAAAAGGTTTTTATCTATAGGTTGACTAAAAATACCCAAATATTCTTCAGCATATACCCCAATTATTGAAAAAAATATTAGGAGGTTACAATTTATATTCTCTCTCTCTCTCTCAGAATTATGCATCGGTAACACAGTTTTACAAATAACACATTATTTTTTACACTAACACAGGTAACATGTTATATAATAACACCATATAATACATTAATAATTGTATATAATTGTATAATTGTACAATTTTATTAAAACATTATTCATTGTGGGATCTTTCAAACGAACCAGTTCATCAAAATAACATATAACAATGGTAAGCCTATTTTTTTGGTATTTTTATGCTTTGCATGTGCGCGTACTTTAATCATACTATAATTACATTAACTATAATTAAGACATATATTATATACTAATTGTAGTATTACGGTAACTCCGGTAACTCTAATAATAAATATATGCTTTGTTTGTACTGCTCATTTATTGCTTATTATATTAACAATTAATCGTAATGCAAATTTGTGACACAAATGGTCTGTTCTTTTTTTGACTAATAATCAATCAGATGAGTTGGTATTAGTCTATCTCCACCATCATGGTCATCTTTGAAGTGTCGCATTTGTTGTATCAACTCTCGATTCGTTTTTTAGATATTCCTGTCCTCTATCATCAGACTGAAGATGAACAGCTCCTTCTAAAGTTTCATGTTAGGTTTACTGCTTTTATTGCTTTAGGATGAGTTTGGCGTAGTTCTAACAATCCTCATATTTGGTTTGATCGCCAATCTCTATACTACGACTACCTGTATTGTTTTTTTATAAATTCCCTTTCCTCTATGATCAGACTGAAGATGTATTTCTTTCCTCTATCATCAGACTAAAGATGAACAGGTCTCCTTCTAAAGCTTTATGTTTATTTTGCTGTTTGTATTGCTTTAGGATGGATGAGTTTGGCGTAGCTCCAACCAAGCTCATATTTGATTCGTTTATCAAGCTCTATACTATGGCTACCTGCAGCCTGTTTTGGATCAGACGGATCAACCATCAATGCGTATTCAGGCAACTTTCACCAAATAAACTGTTTTAACTTTCTTTTGGAATGTGCATTGGTGTCTATTTAAAAATCACAACTAAATAGTTTGTCGGATTTGCGAAAACGTATAACTGTATATAACTCTGATGATGGATCCTTTTCCGTTTTTAGTATATCATTGTTAATAAATTCATTTAACATGTCCAAAACTGAGCCACTCTTTCATTCGCCACATTTACTACTAAATTGTATAGACATATGGTCAAATCAGTAAGTAAACTGCCACAAAAATAATAAAAAATTGCCCTTACTGCGAAAACATTGAATAAAATAAAAATATCATCATCTACTGGCGAATATTGTGTAGAGTGATTTTTTCCACGAGTTTGTTATCTCTGCCATATGCCAGTTGATATCAGTTGAATTTTCACCCTGGTGATCGACCGTCAAACAATGGCTTGCTTCATTTCGATCTTCATTAAAAATATCTAATCGATTTTTTGGATGCTGACTGAGACTTTGACTCTAAAAAAGGGATTGATATACCATTATCCTTATGGTATACTTTTCTGCTCTCCTGTCAATGAAGGATAAAACATGATTAATTTAAAATGAGTATTCTTTGAGATCAACGTAATGACAGTAAAATTGGCTAGCATAATGTCTTCTTTTGTGGCCAACGTTCAGCAGTAGAACCGTCTCAAGAACCAGCAACCTGATAAGATAGGGCTATTTTTTTTTTCAAGATTCTATGTGCAAAATTTATTAATTGAATAATTTTGCAAAAGACAACGATGTTGTGTAGATTTTTTGCTTTTATTTTAAAAAAGAGTCGAATCGAATCGAATGGCTAAACTTATGACTTTAAAAATATCATGTATGATATCATATATTGATTCGATTCGATTTTTTAGCAGGTTGATATTCACTGGTTGATATTCTAAAGGATTTTTTTAATATATGCAAAAAAACAGAACCAATAACCATGTTTAGGTTTAAGAAATGTATTATTATGTAAAAAAAAACATGTTTTTAATGGATGTAATTTATTTTATCTAAAAAAACAAAAATCATACTTACCTGCATGCTAATTATAATTATCATCATTGCTTCTTATATTATTATCTTATATTAATTTAATAAGTATTTAAGCTTTAGCCTGCTTGTGCTGTCCAATAAATTAAAACAAACAATTCCTAAATATCCTAATCCAACAAATCCCCATTTAGGCTCTGCGATTAGGTGCTACTCATGTAACAGTCACAATGATAGCCGATGTGCATTGGACATACCACCAGAAGAGCTGTCCGTTGACTGCGATAGGCGAAGCATTCAAACTTTATTGGACTACAAGTTCTGCCGCAAGACCGTTCAAATCATTGAGTTCTCTCTGGAACCTGGAGGTAAGTAGTGTTTTCAAATACCAATGTGACCCAGTGCAATATCCTATTGAGTAAATTCTGTTGCAGTTGAGGAAGACAGACGTGTGATTCGTGGTTGTGGCTACGATGATTCGAACTACAAAGATCGTTGCTACCAGCGTTCAGGATACGGTGGAAAGCAAGTGGTTTGCGCGTGTAGTGATAATGACCATTGCAATGGAGCGATGGCAACGCAAAGCATTTCCGTTGTCTTGACATTTGTAATGGTTGCCGCTGGCTTTTTGCTTATGTGACGAACGGTTAACAAAGAGGAGAAATGATTGCGAGAATATACGCTGGTAACTTAAATATTGCATTTGAGATTGCGCGTATGTTTGTCGGATGACTTTGCCTAAAAAGATTGTTAATATAGGTTTTAGATTAGTTTATTGTACTTTATTGTTGAATGATTAGATATAGTAAAAAAACAAGACAATCGAAACATTTTGAGTTTTTTTTAAATTTATTTGGTACTGATTATAAATTATAGAAAACTATGTTAATTATACTATCGCGTGAATCGAGCGAATCAGAAGAAAGGTAACTTTTAAGTTTATTGTATTTTGTGTATTTGGTGTAATGGCTTCTTTAAATGTTATATCAAATTAAGTTTCAAACTCAACAAAAAACAGTTTAAAACAAAAACCAGCCTCCGAAGAAGTATAATTTCGGGGTGGAGTGGTTTTGAAGAAGTATAGGTAAATTCCAAAGGAGCATATTAACTTTGTAGGAATTTTCAAACTTGTTTATTTTTGGCAATATTGTGTTTTATCACAAACTAAATTATTCAATTTGAAAGACAATAATTGCATTTTTAAGTAAGTTAAAAAAGAGAGATTCATTTATTTCTAGCTAAAGGATGTGTGTTGATAATGTAGACGCCTACTATTAAATGATCCATTAGATCTTTACCTAATTTATAATTACATATATATTGAAACACTCTGATAGCGAAATCTCCACACAATAGCTCAACACAGATTCACACAATTATTAACCTAATTATATAATTTCAATGTCAAACAAATCAGCTTCTTCTGGTCTCCATTTCGGTGATGGGTTATCTCTAGTCCACAATATACGCAGATGATGCCAATTGCCAAGGTTTACCCATTTAAAATATATTGAAACCAGATTTTTCAGGAATTTTAATGTGGCTTTCCGCCGATGTTGTTAGAAACATTTAATATGGCGGTTTGGCAATGTGATTTATTAAATAGTTAATACAATCATTAAATTTGGTCAAGTTTAGATTGCATGAATTATACATGTTCTACAAATGTAGGTTCATATTTCAATTATTGCATTATTGTTGTGGGAATTCGGCTCTTTCATTGCGCTTTTTTGCATTTTCTTTTTATATGCTTTTCATGCATTTTGATATTTAATATATAAAAAAAATAAATTAGCCACAAACTACCAGCGAACTAAACATTATATGTTTTGAATTATAGATTAATATTCTTCCTGCTTTTTTCGTTATTATTAAAAATATAATTGCAAGTTAATTTTTGGGGATGTATAAAAATGGGGTATTTGAACCAAGTGTTCTTCTATTCCTTTAAGCCGTACAAAACGGCAGGCCAGACGGCATCTATTCAATTATGATACAGAAACTTGACCCAATACTTCTGAGTTCAATGGCCCAGCTGTTCAAGTCTAGCCTGGCACTAGAACATATCCCAAAAAATTGGCAATTAGCTAGAGTAGTCTTTATTCCAAAACCAGGCAGAGACAACTATAACTCAGCAAACTCATTTCGTCCAATTGGTTTAACATCGTTTGTACTTAAACCATTTGAAAGATTATGTGATAGATATCTTAGAGATACCTCATTACATTTGAAACCTCTGAAAAAATGCAACATGCATACCTTTCCGGTAAATCCGTAGAAACAACACTTCATAATGCAGTCTCTTGTATTGAGAAGTATTTTCACTTTATACAGTCTGCCTAGACATAGAAGGTGCTTTTAATAAAATGAACTTTCGATCACTAAATGAAGCAGCTGTGGGATTTGTAATCGACGACATGCTGGTCAATTGGATGATCAACATGCTTCAAAATCGAATAATTTGCTGTTACCCGAAACCCGAAAGGGGTCAGTTTGGAAGCTAAAGATGTTCAAGGCTGCCCACTGGGTGGGGTACTTTCACCCCTCATGTGGTGCCTAGTAATTGATGCTTTACTCCATAAATTGAACAGCCTAGACTACACTATACAGTCGGCTTTACTGATAATATTTCGGTCCTTATATCAGGTAAGGATGAAAGTGCCATAATTAACGTTATGCAGAAATATGGTGTATATAAAAACCAACTGTCGGTTAATCCGTCTAAATTAGCATTATTGCTGCTTTTTTCCCATAAAAGGAAATATGAACTTTGTAAAAACGTTAAACTACTTAATCAAGATCTCCAATTGACTTCAGAAGTCCAATATCTGGGGGTAATATTAGAAAGAAAACTTCTTTTTAATAAACATTTGGAGAATAAAACTAATAAGTCTCTAAAAGCTTTTTGGCATTCCCCATTGGGGAAGTTTGCTACGCCTTTTCAAGACGAATTACATGCAATCCTCCACAGAGCACAACTTCTGATTGAACAATTAGTAAAAAACGAAACTATACGTTTCTTTTCAGACAGTCAAGCTGATTTATACGCTATTGACATTTACATAATCAGCTCGGGATTAGTGAAGGACTGGCAACTAACTCTTAGCCCTCTAACTAACTCTTCTATTGAGTTAATATGGATCCCAGGCCATTCTGGCTTTTTGGGAAACAAAATGGACGATGAACAGGCACGTAAAGGATGAGAAGTATCTTTTTTAGACCGGAACCTGCCATAGGCATACCCCAATCCTTTACTGAGAGAACGGATGGCAATTGTAAGCATTTATATTGTCATTTTTCAACAAATCATAAAAAATGGTTATTAATGGTGATATTAATAATCAAAATTGCTATAGTAACCCTATTTAAGGGTTATCCCAACCGTTTTTGCAGGGTTTGTTGAAAAACGACCATTTAACCGTAATTACAGTCTCTCAGTGTTTATGAGAAGAAATATCCAAAAACGTATGAATAACCTTCATACTTTTAAAGGGGGTGACACTTGGTACTTACAGTAAAGCAAGATAAGTCTTCAAAAAACCTAACAAAAATTATTCCTCATTTCTAATTAACTGTGTTCGACGTAAGTTGAAAACACTAACAAACATTCTAATAGGACGCTGTTTTAGAAATCATCTTCACAAAATTTGTGTGATTGACTCACCGTTATGTAGTAGATACCTCTGTCAATGCCCATCTCTACACAACAGGTGATTGAAATGTCTGGTGGGATCACCTTTTATTTCAATCACTGAATAAAGGAATCAAGACTCAAGGACGTTGCAAACTTTGTTGGGAGATCAAATTGGTTTGCTCACCCAACGGAATGAACTACAATGGGCCCACAGAGCTATAAACTGGAGCACGCGACAATTCACCGAAATACATTTCACCGAAAACGACAGTTGACCGAAAAACAATTCACCGAAAATAATTTACTGAAAACGACAATTCACCGAAAACACAATTCACAGAAAAATACAATTCCCCGAAAACAAAAGTTCAGCGGAAACGACAATTCACCGAATACGACAATACACCGAAAACCGTTGCCAAATGTTTTAGTATGTTTTTTACGTTTAGGATTTTAAATTAATTTTTAAAAGGAATAATATCAGAATTTAAAGTAATATTAAAAACACCCAAATTATATTTAAATGGCAAATGTCCCCTAATTAGTGATAGTGATAACCCTCTATGTCAAGTGCATTTTTTAAATATGGAAATGAATATTTGTTTAGTACTATTTTCGGTGAACTGTCGTTTTCGGTGAATTGTCGTTTTCGGAGAACTGTAGTGGAACCCTATAAACTATACATTGTGTTTCGCCGAAACTTATTTCTTGACTTTAGAACCATTTAATTACATTTCCGTATCTTATAATAACATATTTTTATTATTATTATTAAATTTATTTTATTAAATTTTATGGCATATAATTTTGTTTAAAAAAATAAATGCCTAAATCAAACGTTATAGGTAAGAATTTTTGTTATTTTTTATTATTAATACCACTATAAAAAAATACATCTTTATACCTCCAAAGTTTCTTGAAAATTAAATGGCCATTTTCAATACAGGCTCTGCCATTCGATGCTACGAGTGCAACAGCTACAATGACACACGCTGTTCGCAGGACATCCCACCGCAGGATCTGTCGATTGAATGCGGAGATCACCAGAAGGGAGTCAAGTACTCTTTTTGCCGCAAGATCAAGCAAATCATTGAGTTCTCTGTAAATCAATGTAAGATTTATTTATTTATTTTTAAAATCCAAAAAACTAAATCCTGATCCTAAATATAAAGTGCCCGCTGACACACGTATCATCCGCGGCTGTGGCTGGGACGACTCCACCTACAAGAACAAGTGTTACCAGCGCTCCGGATTCGGTGGTCGCCAGGAGGTGTGCGCCTGTGCCGAGGACAATTGCAATGGATCACAGTCACTGAAGAGCTCCGCCATTGCGATCGGTGTGTCGCTATTGATGTTCACCCTGTACTTTAAGCAAATGTAATGCGTCACATTAAATAGATTTAACAGAAAAACAAGTAACGTACATATCTACACACACACATATACATATTATATATATTTATATATATTTATATTATAAGTATATATATGCGTACACATTACAGTCGTCAGTGAAAAGAAATCAATCATCAGTTTTTTTAGTTTGTCGTTGTTAGTGCACACCGCGTTAAATTATGTATAGATTAATTTATATATATATATATGTATTCATACAATTGTATTATAACTCTATTCATATATTTTTTTGAGTGTGTACTATAACGAAAACATAAACACATACACACTCACACATTTCAGTGATTGTATATTTTATGCAGGTCAATCAAATCAGTTTTCAATTTGTTTTCAAGCATTCGCTTTATATATGCGCTGCAAATTAGTATAACAGCTGATCTAAATATAGATTGATTAGCAATGCACTTAGTTGTATATTATATTTTATTTCAAATACACGAAGACCGCAAAGTTGCACCACCACACCGTATCGATCACACATATCTAGATCTATAGTTTCCAAAGTCCTATTATAAAGTAAATAATAATAAAAAAAAAACAATATATTAATTTACAAATATAGTAGATCGTATAAAATAATATACAATTTATATATGACACCACCTTCCATAAAATGCATCTCGTTTTTGCATATTAAACCATAAAGTCCAAATAATAAGACAACGAATACCAAAAGCTTATTATATACAGGTGACGATGGATCCAAATTCCATTTGTATATTACTGCCATTTGTAAGTATACATATATGACATATATATGTACAGTACAATATAAACACAAAAGTATACTATATATATTTATATAATTATGTTATGAATACAATCAGTTTTCCTTTAATAAAAATATTTGTTCGCGTTTTGTTTTTCCATATAATGCTGATGATGAATTGAAGTTCAGAGGAATATTATATAACATGTTTCAACATTTAACAAAAGCTAGCCGCATCAACAAAGTATAATTTAAAAAAACTTAAATTATTTTAGTTTTATTTTATGGTACAACCATTACTTTCAGAAAAAAACTTTTTTTGTTTTGTTAAAATATTCATGGTAATAACCTGTGACACCAAAACAATGCCCTATTTAGGTATTTAGGTCTTTTTTCTTTTTTTGTCGTCAACGACTTTGGGAGTGTAAATAAACAAAATAATACATTATTAATTAAAAAAATATCTAGTGAAACAATGGAACATCAAAAAATATAATAAAAATAACTAAATCAGGCTCAGATATAAATCCTTCCAGGGACAATTATCCAAACATCTAATTATGAGTTTTTGCACTTAAAGTTACACGACTTGTAGTGCTGAACAACTCTAGACGTGTAAAACATTACCAATAAATTCAAGGTTCCGTGTTAGACCTAATGCTTCGCCGGAACGCATCTCGCGAGATTTTAAAGTCAAACAAGCTGGAAAACGTTTAAAAGACTTGGTCATACTACTCATTGGTTCCGCTTGCCCATACGAAGTTATGTGCTTTTTAACTTTTAAGAAGTCACTCTCGCGCAAAACTGGAGCAGGAACATTAAATTGAACTAGTGACACGACACACCCGCATTTCTACGTCTATCTGAAAGTGACTCTATCGACAAACGCCCAAAACGCCCTATGCAGGAAGGACAAAATTGTCATGTCTAACCACAGCGCGTCGAAGTTCATACATAAGAAATTTCTTCTAGAATTAGAATGCACTGCGTGAACTGGATGCCATACTACTGATGCGTATTCCAAATGTGATCTAACATGAGCACAATATACAACTTTTATAGTATTTTAGGTCTACGAATTCGGAGCAGATTCGCCTCATGAAACCCAGCATGGAATATGCCTTCAAAATAGTTACGTGTTTTCTGAACGACAACTTCTCATCAAAGAGAACACCTAAATCACGAATTTCAGACACTCTTGCTAAGGAGATGC
>JAAAKO020054115.1:0-10817 GCA_010015015.2 Bolitophila cinerea | reverse complement strand
CGCAACAAAAAAAGCCTTGGCAAAAGACGAATCTAAAGTTTTTGACCACCCGATTTCCCCTGCTAAATTTTTCTTTTTTGTAGATTTCTTCGCTAGAGAAAAAATCGCAACATATGATTTCGTCGGAGGGACTTTTAACTTTAAAACAGTTTGCGACAATCAAATCAGATGCCGTTGGCTCCGACTAAATTAATTTTGATGCTGCAGCTATAAAACTGCTGTCTTCCTATTTAGGAGGTCAGAAGCTGATGGTCTTTTTTAATATATAACTTTTTCTGTTGTTGCACTCGGGGTTTGTATTTCTTGACCAGTTGTCTTTAGTTTGTTTGAAGATGTGGTATAGAGAAATTTGTATTACATTTTTTAATCCTTCTTTTAGATGTTTTTATTAATAATGCCCTATTTATGTGCAATTGCAAAAAAAAATTGACGGTATAAATTACAGATTTAATAATATGCCAATTCGCCTTCTAATTCGCTCGCTTTGACTTTTCACAGTGTTTCCTCAGATTTTCTAACTAGAGGTAAGTAAAACGTTTGTAAGCGTGAAGAAATTCGATACAACCTATGGTTAAATTTAATCTTCGTGTACTTAATCTCGAGTTAAATAAAATCTAAAGAAATCGGGCATAACCTAAAGTATATATAATGCAATTCAAATTCATAATATAAATTAAAATGTAATATTAAAATAAAAACAAAGAACTAAAAACTCTACTCATTTTGGAATTTCAATATAATATGTAAAAAATATAAATTAAAAACTCAACACCTCGGTATTCAGTTCATGTATATATAAACAAAAATAATTAAGATTTTCTTCAGAAACTATGTCCACTATGAGATTTTCAAGTTACTGCCAATTTTGAATTGCGCACGTGAATATATAGTTTAACCACTGAGTTCGTGAGTTATACCTCAGGCTTCTGACTTTCTTGAATACTTACCTGTGCTCATGATCTGACTTGGCAGTACTTTACAAGAACTTTTGCACCCAGCATACTCTCTGCGGAAAGCGGTACCTCAAATGTTTTCATCTCGGTTTTCACAAACACTGCACTACACTACAGTGTGTATGTGTATGTGTATACTGTATAATATACATATACACACACTGTTTATGTATAATATACATATATATACATCCACTTGAGCCTTTGCGTGTGAGTATGCATTATGTACGCGGGTGTTAGTGTACGTTTTAGTTTCATACGCATATATATATATATATATACAAGTATTATATTGTATGTGAGTATGTAATTGTTATATCTACATAATATATAACAACATTGTGCACTGTGCAGTGTGCAGAGAGCAGTGCAGCGCTCATGCAATTCCTATGAACGAATACAATTTCCATGTTGCATTGTTCGGTATACCGTATTGTTGATCAAAAAAACTTTGTTCACACCGTGCGGTTTTATATCGTACACCATATACACACATATATTACATACTTTATATATATATACATACAATATAAGTACGCAAACGAGTGCGGTGTACTTGAATAGTTATATTCGTATATGTTGTGTATATACAATATAAATATAGATATAGAGAATAATATACCTTTTGCCAAAGTAGTAGTAGGTATGTGGAAAAAGTTTCTTCAACTATTTCACGGATTGCGCAATCTAAATTTTGGCGAAATAATGTGCCCTGCACACACATACTTGAATACACAACTAATATAAAGTTTTTGCTACTATTCTCTACTATATAAATCTCGAATTGGAGATGTCTATACATATATATTTATATATATATAATATTCAGAGCGCTACTTGGGTGGCCGGTAGCAGCAGCAATACTAGTTGTTGTTAAATCTTCGTGTTAGACTTTATAAATAAATTGCCAAAACTTTTGAACACCAATTTGAAAACGTAAAGTTTGTATGACCAAGTTGAAATCTTTCGTAAAAAATGTATTGACATACATACATATTACATACCTATACTATACAATCCAATAAAGAATAAGATA
This sequence comes from Bolitophila cinerea, assembly GCA_010015015.2. Classification (NCBI taxonomy): domain Eukaryota; kingdom Metazoa; phylum Arthropoda; class Insecta; order Diptera; family Mycetophilidae; genus Bolitophila; species Bolitophila cinerea. The sequence continues at coordinate 8,828 of JAAAKO020054115.1, read as the reverse complement.
TGTTTAGTATATGCTGAGAAATACATGATTCATCTTCAATACATACCTACATGTAAATAACCTAGAGGTAAACATATTTTTTTGTGTTATACAAGCATATTTAACTGTATTCGGTATACTTTTAGTTCTTCATAATTGCGTTTTCATATATATAGTATATCTATAGTATAGTTCCCATCAGTACATAATACTTATATTATAATACATATACACTATTATTAAATGGGAATTATGTTAAGTTAAACGAGATATTAGAATTTTGAAAACGATACGATACAATCATGCTGGCTGAATACCAACTAAACAAAGATGGATCAGTTCACATAATTTTTATTGTTATAAATTACAGTTTCCGTTTTCTTTAAAGGTATAATTTATGTAAATGTTAGTAATATTAAGTTACATTCATTTAAAAATTGCCTTCATTTTATAGGGTGCAAAATCAATAAAGCTTTTCATAGCCACATTATTTAACAATGTAATGAAAAGCCTAATATTTTTTGCGCGTAAACCTTTTTTGGTTATTTGAATTTCTGCAGTTTACCTGAATTTTTAAAGATAGCAAATTATTGAAAACCATAAATTTGGAAAAAACACCTGAAAAAATCTGAAAATGTGTTCCAAGAATAAATAGACTTCATTGGGCTCTATGTTGAATTACCTAAAAAATGCATTGATTGCAATAATCACCTTGCAACAAAACTATGATTTTTCCACTTGGATATTTTTCTACGGGATAAAATAAATTAATATAGAAGAATTTACAGGTCCCGTTCAAGGATATCAAGAGTTTTTGGAGAACACGACAAAGCTTTAGTAAGATAGGTGTAGAAGTAAGAGTTTAAAATTTAAATCGTATCTCCTTATAAAAATGTAGTGCATAAAATATAAAATATTTTACATTTTTGTTACTATATTAGAAAACCTATTTGTTACCATGAATATTTTTTTATCACCAACATTTTTTTTATACCTAAAATAAATTATTGTACTATTTTTTGAACGTGCATTAGGGTAAATTTTTTGATTTGGTGACATTTTTTATTTTATTTTATATTTGTTTATATATATATCGTTGGCTTTTATTGTCTGTCATGTCATGTAGTTTACGCAGCTAGCACAAAATTTAAATGTAGTCCTTTTAAAGATGCAAATTACCAAAAAGTGTTTAATTTGAGGTTTTAACAAGAAAATAATAAAATACACAGATTTTTAGAGCCGCAGACTACTTTTCGTTCAAATACGGTAAACAGGAAAAAACACTTAAATAATAATTATAAATTTATTTGTATTCGCGCAAGCATTCGAAAGCTTGTTCGCAATTGGATACGTAATGAATGTCACTTAGCGGGATAAATTAACGTTCCGCGAGCTTTGTGACTTCTGTGAATACTTCATAATGCCAACTCATCATTATATTGTTCCATGTAAATGTATCCCAATATAATTGTTATATAAAATTGCAATTTAAAAAAAACTCAACTTAACTACTCCTAAAATTAGTAAAAATTAAGAGCACTTGGAACCCAGTAAACAATACCAAATATTGGCATTAAAAAGTCAATATTAAAAAGTCGACAGCACCTTTTTTACCCTTTAAGTTGTACGTAATCACATCGGGTGCAACAAAATCAAATATGTATTTATGTTATCTATATATCTATCTATGTTATAATGTCTGGTGTGCTATTCACGGTAAACGCCATCACTGCAGCCGAGAACAACATACAGTATGTATAATATATAGTGAGGACGGAATGCTGTGATACATTGCAAAGGATCGTTATTGTATAATTATCCTTTTTAAGTTGCCGTAAGCATGGCAGCGTCAACAATTTTTAATTATGCTTATTTTCGTTGCACGGTGCACATTAGCAAGTGTATATACGTAGGTAAGTATATTGTAGGTACTAAGTACTATACAAAATCGTATGTATAACCAAGAGAGTTATAATATGCAATGATGTAGATTCCGAAACGTTTTATGCATATATTATGACTAGAGAAGATGATAGCATAATGAAAATGCTTTTATGATAACAGGCATGAGCGTGTATTCATGTGTATATAGTTTGTAGATCTAGCAAGATATTGTGATTTAAAAACCAGGTAATACTCTTTTACTAGGAAAGGTACATCGGTTATATAATTGTAGAGCTTTTAATGTTAAAAATGTTCGGTTTTTCGTTCATTGTCTTTTATTAAATACTGCAACAATATTAAAAAACAAAAAAATGTTAGACTATTTTTATTTAATTTGCGGATTATTCACATAAAACAATTTATATAAAACAGAAAACATTATACATAAAACAAAACTTTAAAACAAAAATAATACAAAAATACTAAAATACAAAAAAATGGATTTGAAATGTTTTTATGTAAATTACTATTATGTAAACTTTCTTATGTAAATATTCCAGCTATTCTTTTATTTGTACAATGTACAATTGTACAAGTTAATCAAGAGGAAATGAAATAAAAATAGGAACAACCTAATTTTCCATTTTCTTTCGCTAGCACCTTCTAAATTGTTTTCTACCCTCATTGTTTATTTCACCTTATATAGCATTTTGGTATTTAATAAAAATATCTATAAAACACTTAACTAATTCTTACCATATCCACCACAATTTTCTATATATAACGTTATCTTCATCTTTGTACAAATTTTTGTAATATAACAGTACAATTTAAAGGTAACATTGAAAGAGTTCAATAATTTAAAGCACATAAAAAATAATTTTGAACTTGGAAAAGGTCGCTCGTGTAACTGATGTCGTAGATATGAAAATATGAAAGGACATTTTTGCATAGTTTTGTCCAATCTAAAATAAAATATAATATTATGAGATTGTAAAACATCAGGCCAATTCGGAATAAATTAACAAAAACTTTAAAAAATATACAAATGTAAAAATAAAATAATCCAAATATGAGTGCGCATGCGCAGTGTAAACCTAAAAACATGTAACCTAAAAACACGTATTCTAGAAATACTTATTGCACCAAAACCATATTTTCAAAAGTACGTAACATAAAAGCATGCATACTAAAAACATGCAATTTTAAAAAAAAAATAGTTTCAGTTTTAGCGCGAACTTAGTATTAAACTTAAACTGTCATAAATAGTATTTAACCTTACGTTTTGTTTTTATATTTCTTTACGTTTGAATCAACAGTTTTTTGCTATGACTAATGCATTTTTGAATATATCTTTAGGAAAACAATTCTTGATAATATGATAATAACTTTTTTGCAGGAAATATTTATTTATATTATTTTGGTAGTCATTTTCGACAAAAATAAAATATAATGCTAAAATAGATACTTCTACTTATACTTATATTTGAAAATAGATACAAAAATTAATTTTTAGTCAAAAAAGGTAAAATAAGTAAAATAGTCAAAATAAATTTTGCATTTTTGAAATGAGTAAAACGCTAATTTTGAAAAGGTATCTTTACGACCTTTTCAAAATTAGCGTATACATAGCTGGCATAAAAATAGGTATTTTACTATTTATTAGCTCTCTATAATCAATATATACAGTCATCAAGAGCCGTTTAAATTATATGTGACATTAAATACAACTTACAGTAAAAACTTAAAAAAAAACTGTTGCAATTTGTCGCAGTGTTATCGCTCCGCGCAGTTAATTTGAAATTATCTGTCTGATTGTATAATTACATCAGAGCGTCGTTTTGCCACTGTATTGCAGAATGACGGTTGCAAAATAAATGTACATTTTAAATTGTTTTATCAGTTTGGTGGATAAAATTATCCCTAAATGGCTTCGGACGACTTCCAAATTATTTTTACTGCATATCCATTAAAAATTATTAGAAATGCCATCCTTTACCCCAAAAAGTTATAGTACAGGTATGCAAACACTTTTTTTGGCCATGCTCAAAAATTATCCCCAAACGTCTTTGGACAACTTCAAAATAAATGTATACTGTATAGCCATTAAATAAATAATAATCTCAAACTTTTTTGTCAGAAAGATATTTCACAGGTGGGCAAACCTTTTTTGCCTAGGCTCCAAAATTCCGTATTACTGTCGACTGAAAATATCTGTCGGAAGGGGGAAATTTGACTGTACAAAATTGGTTTCGTTTGAGTGTACGATTTTACTGCTAGTGTAATCGTTTGTATCAGGAAAAGGAATTTAAGCAATTTTAGGAACCTGGTAAACTCGTGTTAAAAGGAGAATATATGAAAAGAAATTTTAATCATTATCATACCAAATGACTGTTTTGCTAAGTAAATAAAAAAATAAATAATAAAATAAAATAAAATGAAAATTAAGACTGTTTTAAAAATTCTGCACTCAGTTCTCGGTTCTAATTCACAAATAGTAGAACACATCATCATTTACACCCCAATGAAATAAACATTATAGTAGCCAGAAATCGGCGATGAAACCTATTGTTAAAAATATGATGCCATCTTTTATATCGCTTGCGATATTATAAATAGCACGCTGTGTAAACACCACAAATAGTCGTATGCGATTTCTCGCGCGCGATTATCGCCAGGAGATATTGCTTGTAGTGTGAACACGGGCCCAAGATCGTGCTACTAAAAAAATCGCATAGTCTGAACCGAGCTTAAGATTTAATATTTATTTGCCCAAAACAATTAAATAGATGAAGGTCACAAACAAAAATAAAAAAATGTGCCCAAAAACATGCGCAGTGCGCATATAAAAAACTACATTAAAAACACATTAAAAAAATGTAATTACATGTAATGACAAAAATTTATTCATGGTAACAAAAATATAAAAATATAAAATATATTTTGGGCACAATATATTTTTTTTAAAAGGCAAGCTTTTAAACCTATATATTTAATTGATTAATATTTTTAACTAAATTGTACATCAAAATCAATACGCCCATTGATAGATTGCAAATATTTTTTATGAACACCCCTAATATATATTGCAAATAAAAACACAATTTATATTCTATGGGTGAATCTGCACAATATATGAGCACTGTTTTGCACTGCACAATGCGCTTGTTTCCGTTGCTTGCTTGCATATTAATACACGGAATTTATGGTAATTTATGTTTTATTTGTAAAATTGTAAACATTAATTAGAACAACAACAAAAACTTCTGCTTCTTATATAGTAATCATGTTAATGAACATTATGGCTTGAAGTGATGCAGTCTGTAGTTTTGTACACTGCACCGCAATGCACATTGCACAGTGCACACGTTACTCGAGTTATATCATCAGAGATGATAAAATAACTTTTTCTCCTTTCATTGAATAACTTTTTCAATCAACTTGTACGTGATTTGAAAATGTTGATATACGCATGCATGGAATGTATACCAAACGAACTCACACATAAACACATTTATTTTATCTATATACAAATATATAGTATATAAATACTTGTATTTACAGACATCACAGAGATATGTATAAGTATATATATATATAATGCAGTCTCGCCAAATTGTGAGGTGCACGCAGCTAGATACAGTCTAATCCGCCTTTCGTTTGTATGATACGTTCGTGTCCGAGTTGAATGACTAATCATGACTTCCAAACGATTGACCAAGCGTGTACCATATATACAATCTAGATACCCGTATTATATAAACCTACCACTATATATATATATGTAAGCATACCGTATAAAGTTGATATCGCGCAGTTTTATAGACCTGACGCTGACGATAAAGCTATGGGTTGCATCATTTCGCTTGTTCGTGCAGAACACGTTCCGAGAAATCTGAGACACTACTACATTAATGAAGGGGGGTCGTGTTTTTTTTTTGTACGAACGATGGATAATGTAACCTTTGTTGTTTGAACTCTGCCTGGGAACACAGAGAGATGGCGCGGCGTGCGAAAATTTACATAAACTAAAACTAGAATCTATTTGTAAAGAATGACATTGTCATTGTCATCGACGTGACACTTATATAGAGTACTAAATTTAAGTCTGTTCTTCTTCAAAGTGCGGGCAATCACGTACATCTCATAAATCGATATGATCTAATTAGGATTCTTTGCCAATATCATTTTGTTTTTTGTTTGTATATGCATTATTCATTTTAGCATACGAGTATCTAACTATTTCTCTACAATTAGAGTATTGTTTGGATAAAACTTCATTTGGTATAACTGTTTCATTGTTTACTCTCCAATATGTGATTTAAAAGAATGCAATACTAAAATCAATAAAGCAATGAAGGTATTATATATGTATGTATATATGATACCAATGAAAAATTCTGTCATAAAATGTACAATACAATAATCTATATATTTATATTGTGAATGAATGATACATATAGTCGTGGACAATTAATTAAACCTAGTTGCAAAATGTGATATTTCAACGAACATCAACATTCGATTGTCATTTATAGGGTGTTCATTATTATTTAAGACTTCACTTCAAATTATATAATTTATATTTTTTTCACAAATAATATATTTTTTCTTTTTATCAAAAATGTTATAATATAAAAAATACATTATTGGAAGTGAAAAGATATTTAGAGTTAAGAAATAGATAAATTGACTAATAATAGTGAGATTCCCTAAGCAATTGAAACTTTCAATATTGAAAGGCATTTCAATCGTAAATGTATAAATCGCTTAGGATTGAATCAAAACTTCGTTTTTCGCTAATTCTACAAGCACAAACAATTTTTGGTAATAAGTTTGGAAACAAAAATTTAAGCAAAATTTATAAATTATAATAATATACCATTTCAATTTTATGATTCACCTCCTAATTTCTGATTGAAACTTACTTTCATTAAGCGAAAGTTTGACAATTGAAAGCGTAACTTAAATGTTTTACAGAAACGCTTTTTATCAATCGCTATTGAAACTTTCAATCGCTTTTAAATACGGAATAATTTTTAAGAGAAATTAATTGAAAGTTTCAATATTGAGAGTTTAATATAATATAAATAATATGTTCTCGGGCCCTAATTAAATAATAAATCTATAAAAATCATATAAAATAAAATACGTGAATGTTATTTTATTAAATTCTAATAAATTAAAAAGGTCATATATATGTTATTTTTATGCTATAAATGTTATTTTTTAAATGTATGAATTGTTGTAATTTAAGAGAGTTTATTTAACGTTATCATTAATTGATAAAATCTTTTTGTACTTATGTTTTTTTTTAGACAAGGTAAGTCTTGTGCTTAAATAAAGGGTTTTTAAGAATTCAAAAGCTTAAAAAGACATTAGAGGTATAGCTATTTTAATTTGGTAATTTTATCATGTACACGTACGTATTTTAATAGTCATTAATCCAAAACGAAAAAAGATAAAACATTTTATTATTTATATTTAAAAAAAAAACTGATTTAATTTTGAATTAGTAAAACTGCAATATTTTTTAAAAATTAGGTTTATTTTTTTTCACAATTGTTGCGATTTTAAATTTTAGTACTTTACTTTTTTTAACATTTAAGCAAAGCAAAGATGAGTTTTAAGCAATTTTCGGAAATTTAAAAGTGATGCATGAGAACTAATTTCAAGCAATTTTTAATCAATATTATTAAAAAATGTATAGATAGTAGATAAAAGAATTTAAATATTCAAATAACCATACATTTTTCCACTAAATCAAAAAAAACAAAAGAATTATACTGCAAATTAAATGTTTTTCTTTTACAATTATAATAAATAAGATCTAGTCATGGTTTTATTTGGGCATGTGTAAGCACCCTGTATAAAATAAATGTATATTTACAGGAATGAAAGATGAAAATACCAGCTTTTTACGATGATGCCATAGGCATCAAATTTTCTTTTTGATCATAATCTTTTTTCATTACTCGCATAATAAAGTTAAATTAGCCAGTTTTGCCGAAATAATTTCCACATAAGAAATTTAACCTACCCCCATCCCTTTTTGGAAGGGAGGATGTAAAATGAAATTATGCAGTTATTTGGAAAAAAACATTTTTTTGATTCTATTATATTTAAATATTTTTTAAATAAATAAGTTTCATCCAAAACTGAACATTTTTTTCTCTGAAAAAACTGCATAAATTTTGATTTTTCCCAAATACTGTATCATTTTTATATTTTTTCAAAAAATTATATGAATCAAAAAATCAAAACATTATGAGAATAACTTTACTAGCATATTTTATGCTGCTAAAACTGTAATGCTAGAAAACGATCAAGAATAGTAAGCGGTTTCGGTAATGTGTTTGCCTAAAGTTTAGTAATTTCTTCCAACAATATTCTCTAACAGCTTTGAATAACTATTCAATTTTCCCTATAATAAAAAAAGGTTATTTGCGGACCATTTCAACGCCGACTGACTGTCTTTAATACGTATATCTTTCTATCATCAATATAACTTAACTTCTTAAATAATTACATCATTTCCACGATAATACTCTGAAGCACATCCATAGCTAATTTCATTATATGTGCTTATCCAGCATAATATACACATTGAATTTTCAATAGGTTCAGGGTTCACGTTTACAGTGCAGTGCAGTATGCTGAATAGTGGTATCTGTTATATAATAATATAAAACAGTACTTTATATATGTATAGTATATTGTGTGTGTATATGTATTATAAAATTAAATCTTCATATTCAAGGGCTTCCAAATATACTTATATACGTGTACATTATATTTGACTTACACATGCAGCAAGTTTTTTCAGGCTCCCGCAAAAGTGCAACCGTTCTCTGTATTTTCTTTACATGGAACTATTTGGAAATGGGAATTCATTAAATAAAATATATATGTAGAATGTAGGTATATACCTAATAAATTTTCATATTCTATATCTTCTATATATT
>JAAAKO020054104.1:0-10817 GCA_010015015.2 Bolitophila cinerea | reverse complement strand
CGTTTCTCAATTGTCTTTCGCTTTATTAGTCACCGTGAAACGTTGGTTCAACGTTGCCTGCGTCAATTAAACGGGTAAAAAAATCGTCAAAACCATCACAATCTGAATAATTCCGGATTCAACCACCAGAAAAGTATCAATTTTGTGCAAAAGGTTTCGTTAAAAATTTTAAAGTTTAGCATTCTTCTAAAAAATATTTATTTTGCCTTTAGTATTTATTTTTTAGGACTTTTCAGCAAACCAAAAATTGAATATTTCATCCCATCTGGTGGGGTGAAAAAGCCGCTTGATAGGGTTAATGAGAATGGCTGTAGCTTAGAATCTATAAGAGATAAGAATTTGAATTCTTCAAAAAAGATTAGCAAAAGATAAGGATACATTTCTATTAAAGAACGCAACTTTCAATCTTCTATAGATTCTGAGATAGAGCTCAAAATGTGCAAAAGTGGCTCATTCGCCCCATTCTACTCTACACTATAATTAAATACCACATAAAATAACTAACTTCTTATACTAGTTAATATTTTTTAATACTACAACAAAAATTAAAACCAACATTTTTTTACATTCTTTTAGATGCTGACGATGAAGGCATTGAACAGGACTCCGATGACGTAGATGATGACAAATGTAGAGAAACCAAAGACTTGGATCACATACTTGAGGTAATGTTTTTTTATCATATTCTTCTTCTAGAATAAACATCTGTACATTTTTATTAAAATTTTACCGGTTTTTGTGATTATGAGTATATCTATCACTCATTCGATCAAGAATTTTGACCGTTACAATATGCAACACAATAAACATGCAATCTCGAAACGCATAACATAATTAAGTTATCTTGTATAATAGATTTAACTTGTACCAGCAGTTGCGCGCGTTTGAATTAAATATTATTCATTTATTTTCACGCAATCTCATAATATATTTTTACATACAAAGTACGAGTATAGTATATGTATTAAAACGTGTGGCTGTTATTATACATTTTATACGATTCCTCCTGCAATTAAATAAATTACCGCAATTATTTTTCTGAATAAATTAGTTCAATTGAAATGAATGCAATTCATATACATAAACATAAATTTTTATGTAAATATATGTGTGTGCGTATAATATCGGCGCACTTTCACTCGTAAACTCACATCATCATTTACAAGACCAAAAGTGTGCATTACGCATGAATCCATGAATCCATGCCAAAATGTATACCAAAGGTTGCTCTTGGTGCCGTATACGCAATTATGTATAATACTTAAAAATATGCTTGTAATAATAACAAAAAAACAAACAAATTATTCCAATGGAATTTACTTTGTAAATAATTAAGAGGCCCGTTGTAATAATTTTTAGCACGGTCGAACTATTTGTTTATTTCATTATCGCATGCCGCGTCGCCCTAGTGGTATAAAATGGTACTTGCTATAATTATTAATTATGGCTTACAAATTTGTACTCGTACACTTGAACTTTCCCCATTCCAGCGAAACACGATTCACCTAAATTACGCGTGCACTCACCTATGCACTTCATTACCACAAACATCTTAAAACATATATTATACATGTTATGTATATTATTTACAGACAAAACACACAATTATATGACTGAGCTGAATGTTGTGTGATTTATGTTCGACATCTGAAAACATAACCGACGCTGTGCGCGGCATAGCGCGGTGACAAGGTCGATTGTGTGTGTGTGTAGTTTGCAATTACGTTGCGTTGCGGTTGAGAATTACATATAGTTTATATAGTTTTTCAAAGTATGTTGTTAAGATAAGAACATAAAACATTAAATGGCACTCTGGAACATTGACGACCATGTTAATGGCAACATGCTGTTATATGTTATTGTTTTTATGTTATAGTTTTAATAATGAACATATACATAACATAATACCGATGAACGCTAGCGGCGACGAGGCTGATGAACCCTTCCGCGAAACAAGTACAAGTTATATTGAAGGCAATAAAGATTAATAATAATCATTTCGGGCTTTAGATTTAGGATGATACTTTTATTTTAGCTAAAAAAATCATTCTTAAAAAATAAAAATGTGCGGAAATTATAAAAAAATACTATGTAAAAAGTTTGGTTAACAAGAATAAATTTTCAAAGGATGCTTGGCTTTTGGTTATATGCTGGACACCGGGACGAATGTTCGCGTAACGTCCATTCCTAAACCAGGTCAGTCTAACTAAGTAACCACAAAGTCATTTAAACCAATCAGTATTACCTCATTCGTACTTTAATTTCTCTAACGCATTATCGATAGATTCATTAGGGATGAGGTCTTAATTGATTAATCTTTGCACGGCAATCACATGCCTACCAAACTGGTGGATTAGTTGAATCCTCCCTGCATAGTGACGAGGACAGAAAAAGCCTTGGACAACAAGGAAACGTCCCTCGGGACATTCCTTGATATCCAGGGAGCGTTTATCAACGTCTCTTTTGACGCGGTCCAGACTGCTTGTGCTGCCAATCGCTTTAGACCTCCCACAATCACAAGATGGATAGACTCAATGCTCAGGCACGGAATTGTCCATTTTGACACTGGAGGTGGAACCGTTAGGGTCTTGGCAAAAAGAGGTACTCCTCAGGTTTCGAAAGTTAAATAATTTGGTGTTATACTTATACAACAAACTTTCCTGGAAAGACCACCTGGACTACAAACTTACCAAAGCTACCAAAGTATTTTGGCAATGTCGGAAGGCTTTCGGTAAGTCTTGGGGATTGTCCCCCAAAGTGGTCCACTGGTTTTACTTAGCCATAATTAGACCTCTCGCATCCTACGCCTCTATAGTGTGGTGGCAGAGAGCGAGAAAGGTATCAGCCATAAGGCAATTAGAGAAATTCCAACGACTGGTTTGCATTGGCATATCTAGTGCCATGAGAACCAGTCCCACATCTGCTTTGGAAATCCTATTGGGCCTGCCACCTCTCCACCTCTTCATCGAGGCGGGAGCTAGGTCGGCGGCACAAAGGCTATACCTCAGCGGTGCTACAACAACTATCTCTAAAGTCTCCTGTAAGCCTGGTTTGGGTTCCTGGTCACTCTGAAATCCCGGGCAACGAACAGGCAGACCTCTTAGCCAGAACTGGTAGTGAAGCCCGTTTCACTGGACCAGAACCGGCCATCGCTGTATCATCATCACTTAGGAAATCGTGGGTGAAAGAGATGATGAGCAGCAGCCAGCCAACACACTGGGTCTCCAAAAACGGTGTGAGACATCGAAAATGTTTCTAAAGAGACCTAGTGTGAGAGTAACTAAATCGGCGCTTCATTTAATAAGCTCGGTTTGGTATGCGGAATCCTCACGGGTCACTGGCGACTAAACAAGCACTTGCATCGGTTGGGCTACTCAGATAGCCCTACCTGCAGGTGCGGGGAAATTGAGTCTTCCTTAGATGTCAAGTGTTTTACTCCTACAAGATCCCCCTTGATTCACTCCGCCTTCTCCCTATTAGTAAGATTGCGGAGTTCGTCAAGAGATTGGGTTCGTTCCCGGAGAACGAATGACTCTAAAATACGAGTTAAAGCACAATGGGCCCACTCAGTGGCCTACGTGCTGGACCTGTCTCTTTCAGATGGTTCCATCCTTCAATCATCATCAACACAAAATATCTGGTGCGCAAAATGAAGCAAAGTACTTTCTTTTGGTTTTAAAGAGACATTTCCTCCATTTTAAAACAATAATCAATAATATTTCGTATGTATTAGTAAATTTGTGCGTGAATTATTAAATAATAATTAAAATTACCTAGTCAAATTTCAAATTTGGAAATCGCTAAATTATTGTAAAAAACTTAACTTCTTTAAAAAAATAAAATATCGAAATTTATTATATTTTAAGTGATAGCTATTAAAAAAAATTGTTATAATATTTTTTCTAAATAGAGGATTATTATTTTTTATTAATGATTCCAAATCGTTCATCGTTAGACCAACTTTGGGGACGTATTTCTTGGTCATTTCTATGATAAAAAAATACAAATAATACACTGTTTTTTATTTTTTTTGATACGGCTTTTGACTGGGTCATATTTAAATTTATATAACTTTAGCACTCTTCGGAAATAAATATATCTTTTTTATTAAATTTTTTTTTTTGATTTTTTGTCAATAGTCAGTGTATATCCGAAGATATTGAATACATTTTGACAAATCAATTGTTTTGCACTTTTTGCACTTTTTGGTTTTTAATATTACATTAATTTAAATGAGTCCCGCTCGAGAACCAAATAAAAAAGTTTAAATGGCTACCATGTTTTAGGTAAGCGATTATCGTCAACATTTTATTTGTATGTTTCGTTTATTGATGTGTGTTTAATGTTTTTTTGTAAGTTTATTTTTTTATTCAGTTATTTAGGAATTTTATTATTATTTTTAATCATCTCTTAAAAGAATCATAACTTAGGTTAAGGAATTGAAAGTGTTGCCGAAGGGCAAATAACTTGGAATTATCATGTAGACCGTATAATATATTATTTAATATAAAATCTATTTCTAAGATTTACGAATACGTTTTCTATATTTTCAATATTTTCAAGAATTCTTGATATCTGCAAAAAATTATAAGTATTTTATAAAATTATTGTGTATATTTTCTGAATTTTTCATTTTGATTAATAATATTTCATAAATATGTATTTTTGTAATATCTTTTTCCTTTTTTGTTGTTTAATATTTTTGAATTATTATGCACATTCAGTAATGTTTTTATTATTCGCAAATATTTTTAGTATTTGCATATATTTTATGAATATTATAAGTGAAATTACCGCGTTCGATATTTTGGATCTGGAAAAAGCGACAAAAAACTGTAAAACTTTCGCCAATCAAGAATTTTTAAAAGAATTTGTTTTAAGTATTTGTATACGTATTCATAATATTCATAGGTATTTGTTATATTATTGATATTTTTCATAAAAACCTTATATTTTATATTCATAAATTAAAAATAAAATCGCAGAATTTGTGAAAATATTTTTGATATTATTAATAATATTATGAATATTTGCGAATATAAATTATTGTATTAGTAAAAATATAGTTGATATTTGAAATAATACTAATAGTTATTTTGACTGTTTGGAATGTGTGCGTATGTTCATATAAACACATGTAATTGATTTTGTGTGTTTGTCATCAGTAAGTGCCAGTCAAGACATAAAATGGATATAAAAAATAGTTTAGTATACTTTTTGAATAAAAAAAAAACAAATTATTTTTTTTTCATCTTTTTTAAATAATATATCACTTTTAAAAAATATGTAGCAGTAAATTAAAAATGTCCATTGGAAAATATGACCATCGATAGATTTTGCGACACTTTTTCACCTTCCAGCTATCTGATCCTGCTTAAACTTGGCACATAGACTCGTTTGAAGGAGACTTATAAATATCTTATATTTTAAATTTTAATAATCTCAAAATTTGGGCCTAATCTGATACTTAAACAATCTCATTTTTTATCACTTTAAATTAAAATAGAGACCAAATGGAGTTAAACAATTGTTATTAAATAAGAAATCAACATCAATGTAATATTTAATTTTTTTTTAAATATAATAAGGTCTTTTATGCTTTTTTAGAAATCAAATCTAAAAAATCATAATATTAGAAAACAAATTGCAGCTACCTACACGCTTTTCTTAATATGTATCCTTTTGCTTTAAAAAAAGTCTTAAAAACCTTTTTACAAAATTGTAAATTCCCATTTATTTTGAAAATACGTTTATTCCGCCTATTTAAAATAACAAAAAAATAAAATATTTTATCGTTAGGTATCGAGAGCGCAAATGTTTGAATTAAAAAGCCTGACACAAAAAAAGAATATACTGTAAGACATAGTTTTTCTAAAATGTCATTAGGCAAGTCAATAAGCATATAAGCTATACAAAACAGTTTTAAGATACTCTGGATGCCTGATCCTAGTTCCTGATAACTAAAAATTTTCGGGAATTTACTTATATATACTATATAACCATATATTTATAAATCACGTCGCCCGAACGTATTTTCAAACCAACATAACAGATGCAATTTCTGATATTTTATCATACTTAGGTCGTTTTAGCATTTTCTCATATTTTCTTCTCAATTTTCTATACGTTTCTCGTTTTATGCGTAAATAGCATACTATTTTCAGCTTTTTCACGTTCCGCATAAAACCTCTTCAATAAATAACCCATATAAAAAGGATAACGTTTATATGTGAAAAAAGGTCTTATACTAATATTCAGTATACCGTATATACAAATGTATCGTCAAGTGAGCTCGCCTGGCTGCCATAGGAACGCCTTCTTTTATATAAAATAAATCCTCGATCGTTAAAGTATAATATACTTACAAGTAAACACACACACACACACACAACCTGCGCCACCTTACGTTCGTATGTGGGTTGTGTCTGTGGGCAATAACGAGACTGTCATAATAGACAAATATAATACGCTAGAAAAATCCATCATAAATCTTTCGTCCTCTCTCCTGATGTACTCCTCTACTCTATCCTCGCGTATATGGAGCAAATCGACTCTGGCAAGCCATGACATTGGCCTTATCTTTTTTTGCCATGCGCTCGTATAAGACTCACGGTATGTCTTTTTATAGTTCTACATTTAATATATGACTTCCCTAAATGCGTATGTACGTAATTATATTCCAGGAAAGGATACATACACAACGATAGCATGTGTGTCAGGGTGTCTGGTTTAATGAAGGGATTTAATTTGTTAATCTTACAACATTTTGTTATTACAAGGACATTTTTCTAAAATCCTTCTAACTACAACTTGTTCCATTGCATAAGACATATTCACAGAATTATTTAAGGGTTTTTTTGGCATGAATGTGTTGTTTAGAGTTTTGTGGTGATATTAGGGAAGAGAGTAAGAGGATGATTTCTGATGGCTACAGAATATTCCTATTTGACAAACTTCTGTTAAGATAATGTGTGTTGTTAGATTTTGAGAGTTAAATGATTGAAATTAGGATCTTTAATGGTTGGTTAGTTTAAGAAGGCTATTCTTATAAATATATATTAAATTAGGCGTATCCTGTCAAAACAAATTAAAATCAGGAAATAACACATCATTTTTATTTTAAATAATATTAAATTATTTATTATTGAAATAATTTTGTTTTGGTAGAGATGTCTTTTAGGTTTTTAATTTAGTTTCGATAATATTTAATGGTGCCACAATCAATTTGGCGTCAACGATATTGATTATAATTTGGCTACAGACGATATTTTGTTTTTATCCTAATAATTAAATATAAGATACATTTAATAATAAATTTCCCTTTTAAATCTGTTTTTCTTTGCGGCCAAGAAGAAGACTCTTTAAATTACAATTCCATGGCCCGGCACTGTTTTACCAGGCAACAAAGGATAAATAATACATAATTGAGATGGCTTTAGAAAAGATTTGTAAATGATCGGAGGAAATCAATCTATAATGTACGCAACTTTTCCCAATCGGTTTATTGATAACAGTTATTTACAAAATGAGGGTTAAGGAGAGTTTTTTTTATTTATTTACATTTATATATAATTTTATATAAGGTTAGCAAAAAAGTACTGCGGTATTTTTATTGAATTTTAATTTATACATAAAATTGGTTTCAATCATCATTTAAGTCATATATGCGCCGTTTTGTTCGATGACTAGTTCCCAACGAGATGCCAACTTAATAATGCCCCTCTTATAGAAGCTCGCTTCCCTATTGGCAAAAAAAAACTCGGAGAGACAATTTTCACAGGCCTCTTTTGTGGCCAACTTCCGACTACCAAGCTCGTTCGCCATGGACAGAAACAGGTTGTAATCACTTGGTGCCAGGTCCGGACTATACGGTGGATGCAAAAGAACCTCCCATCCGAGCTCCCGAAGCTTCTTCCAACAAGCTATAGCATGACACGATGCAATGAATACAACTAGAACTATATTGCTTGAATAACAATTGCTAGAAAAACCAATGCCCGAAAAACAATTGCCCGAAATCGTATGAAACGAAAGTTTCCCCGAAAAGCAAATGTCCCAAATACAATTGCCCGAAAAACAGGAAAAGTAATTGTACAGTAGAGAGTTTATGCTCTGATAACAAGATGAAGGTATTTTCTTATAGTATACGCGAGTGAATGTTATAGGTCTAATATTAAGTGGGTGACTTTGACGACCAGGTTGCGGTCAGATCTATCTCTATTCAACGTCGGTTTATATAACCTTGAGGTTTTGAAAGGACGGCCCGATGTTGTCGACCTAGCGAAAACCACAGCCCCCACGTTCCAGCCGAAGTAGGCACCTCAGTTCAAGGGTATACAAGTCCTTGTGAACAGACTTATATGCTTGGTCCTTTCTCTTGGTAACCGTATTTCACAAGTGCTGGCTCTACACCTAACTCGGGTCCGGACCCGGAGAGAAGTTAAACTCTTAACGTGCCGTCTGGAAGATCGATTGGTATAGCCAGTGTGAGAAGAGATGGTGGAAAAAAGAAGAAGTCGCTATCGTGCCAAAGCTAAGACAACACGACAGACCAAGAATCATGCGCCAAAGCAGAACCCAACAGCGAGGAAGTGGTCAGCAACAGTGGTTGCCACCCAATACGTCGTTTGGATCGCAAAATAAACACACGTAGGATCCCCACGCACTATCGATCTTATGAAGCCAAAAGAGAGTCAGTTGAGAACCTCGCGCTACCAAAAACAAGTTCATCTAAAGGTTGTAGTACCTAGTTCAGTAGGGATAAAACAGCGATAGTGGCAAGGAAAGAAGGAAAAGAGGTGAAAAGGAAAGAAAGATAGGATGCCCGTACCAAGATCCAATACTCGGGACACATCATCTGACTCGAAAGGGTCCAATAAGAGAAGAGTCCCCGATGACACCCCGTCGCCACAAGAAAGACCGGCGAAAAAAATAAGGAACAAGAGCAGCTTTCTCGCAGTTTTGCAGAATTGCCATCGCAAATGTGGAAGACCCGGATCGGAAAACGAGTCCTGAGCAGTCGGATAGCATTCTGAAGCTTTCTGATTTAAGCAATAGATGCTGTCATTGACTCGGACTCTGATTTTGTCCCCAGATTCCACAGCAAATCGCTCTCAAACGCAGCAGCAGAGTCACAATCAAAGCTGTGGCTCGTGGACGCCGTTACAGGATTTATAGTGCAAAATTGTACCCTAGCTGTTTTCTTCACCTGGACAACATTCCGTCTATATTACAAATATTTTTCGAAAAACGTACGTAGCAGACGATAGGGTTCAAGTAAGATTAAAGACGATGAACCCTGGAGTCTCGGCTACAAAACTGACCGTTAAATGTAAAGGAGGAAACCACGAATGGTTTCCGCATGGATTTTGCTGCAGGAAAATCCTAACTGGATCCTATGATGGACATTAATGATCATTAAAATCGCAGCATGGACGGAATCAACTCCGCCACAGCCCGTGTGTTTTAGCCGCGATAGGCTCTCAGCCAAATGGTGGGGAGGTGAGCTTGCAAGCATGCTCACCTGGGCTCCCCACCCCCGCACTACAAATTATTATTAAGGAATTGGTCGGCTTTGCGGTCAAGACTACACTCAACCAGTAGTTATACGGGTTTTTCCCGGTCGACTACTAATAGTCGGATGTATCAGCGGTATCGGGGGTAAAATTACTGGAAGAATGAGCTGCCCAGTATGGTTCCACCTTCACAATATTCGGGTCGCTAAGCCACAACAGGTAAAAGAGGGGAACAATACCTGAAAGCATAAGATTGCCAATTTGACCTGGCCTGCGGGTCCCCACGATGGACTTGATGATCTCAAATACTATCAGCTTACGAAGGTGTTAGCCATCCTCAGTGATTAGTAAATCCTGGGGATTAACAGCATATCACAGGATCTAAAGCAGTGGTAATCACTCACAAAAAGGTATGTAGAACACATTATAAGATTCTAACACAAGATCAGAGGAGCACAATGGGTCCGAACAGAGACCTGCGTGCAGATCGGCGAGACATAACCTTCCAGGACTTGATACTCGTCCATTACCAGCCATATCTAGTTTGCATAGTCTTTAGGAGGAACCCTTCCTAGAAATATGTGACTTTCTTCCTGGATATTCTCATCAGATTTTCTTGCATATGGATGGTGGAATTGGGATGAAACTTCATTTTAAGGGACTTTGGGAGGAACCCTTCCTTAAAATATTTGACTTTCTGCTTAAATATTCCTATCAGGCTTTTTAACATATGGCAGTTAGGATTTGGGGTGAAATATCATTTTTAGAGTCTTAGGGAGGAGTCCTTTCTAATAATATAGAACTTCCCAAATAAATATTCCAAGCAGGCTTTTTGACCTATGGCTGTTGGGATTGGGTTCGAATTTCGTTGTAAAAATCTATGGGAGGAACCCTTCCTTAAAATATATGACTTCCTGCCTAAATATTACCATCAGGCTTTATGGCATATGGCCGTTGGGATTGGGGTGAAACATCGTTTTCAGAGTCTTAAGGAGGAGCCATTTCTAGGAATATAAAAATTACTAACTAAATATTCCCATCGGGATTTTTGACATACGACTTTTTGGATTGGGGCAAAATAAAAAGAAAAATTAAAAATGGAGGAGCCCTTTCTAGGAATATGGAACTTCCAACCTAATATTTCCATCAGTATTTTGACATATGGCTGCTGGGATTTTGGTGAAACATTATAAGGGTCTTTGGGAGGATCCCTTTCTAAAAATATATACTTCCTGCCTAAATATTCCCATCAGGCTTTTTCGAATATGGAAGTTGGGATTGGGGTGAAAAATCGTTATCATA
>JAAAKO020054083.1:0-10819 GCA_010015015.2 Bolitophila cinerea | reverse complement strand
CTATGTTTTTACTAATAATTTTTTAATTCTATTCTATCTGTTAACCAAATGTTGTTGTATATTGCTCGAAAATATTTCTAAAATAATTCGAATCTAATAATTTTTTTTATTGTTTTTTCGAGTAATTTCGGGAAATGTTTATTGATTCGACCAAATAGGTATAAACTATTTTGAAAAAAGAAAGCTTGAATCTAATAATATTTTTACTAATATTTTGTCATATTTTTTTTTACACACAGGTTGGGTCATATTTCTCGAAAATAATTCATAAATAGCTCGAATCTAATAATTTGCAATTATAGGAATAAAATAATTTGAAAAATATCTTAAATTGCTCGAAACTATTTTTTTTCATTTTTTTAATACCCTATCTGACTCAAGTATTGTTGCATAACGCTCAAAAATAATTCGAAAATAGCTCGAAAACCTCTGGCTACCGAGTCTGCAATAATTATCGAGAATCCGATTTATATCCGAGTTATTATCGAGCTAAATCAGTGAAATCAATATTTAAAACAAATCCAAATCCATCCAAAAGAAAAACTTTTATCTAGCTCGGTAACAATTATGTTATAGAAAAATTAAAATCAACTCGAATAAAAATGAACTCGAATCTGATAATTTTAAATTATAGGTGAAAATAATATGGAAGTTTGCTCGAAACTATCTTTATACTTATTTTTAATACTCTATCTGACCCAAGAATTGTTGCATACCGCTCGAAAATAATTCGAAAATTGCTCGAATCTAATAATTTTTATAATTATATTTTTTTATTTGTTTTGGGATTGATTACAAGAATCATTTTAGACTCGAGCAAATAGGTATTAGAAGGAATTCGAAATTATTTCGAAAATGTCTCGAGTTTAATAATGTTTTTACTAATTATTATTTAATTATTTTCTATCTTACCCACGTGAATATTTCTGGATAATAATTCTAAAATGGCTCAAATTAAATAAAGTGTTTATTATTTTTAATGCTTTTCTATCTAACCCACGTGTTGTTAGGTTTTGCTCAAACGTAATTCAAAAATTACTCAAATATAATTATTTTTAATATTATATTTCTACATTCGTTTTGCTAGTGATTTCGGAAAATGTTTTTAGACGCAAGAAGATTGGTATATAAAATAAAATGTCTCGAATCTACTAAAGTTTTTACTATTTTTTTAATGCTATTCTATCTTAACCCCGTATTGTCGCAAGTTGTTCGAAAATAATTCGAAAATAGCTCGAATGTAATTTTTCCTATTTTTTTTTAAATTTGCTTAGTTTTTGCTATTTTTTTAAATTATATTTTTTCTTAAGCACGTGTTGTTGCCTATTGCAAGAACATATTTCGAAAATAGAACAAATCTTTTTTTTTTGCTTTTCAGGTAATTTCAGGAAATCTTATTAGACTCGAGTAAATATGTATAAAATATTTCGAAAATAAAATCGAAAATGACTCGAATCTAGTAATATTTTTTACTAATAATTTTTGAACTCTATTCTATCTTACCCCAGGGTTGTTATGTATTGCTCTAAATAATTTAGAAAATAGCTCGAATCTAATATTTTTAATTATATTTTTTTTAATTATTCGAATATAAATCAAAATTGGCTCGAATCTAATAATTTTTAAATAATAACTTTTTTTAAATATTCTATCTGACCCACGTGTTTTTGAATAACGTTCGAAAATAATTCAAATATAGCTTGAATCTAATAATTAACAATAATCGAGTTATTTCGGGAAATATTTTAGATTCGAGCAGATAGGTAAAAATAATTTGAAAATATTTAGAAAATGGCTTAAATCTAATATTATGTTGACCTTTTTTAATTATATTCAATCTTATCCACAGGTTATTGCTCAAAAATAATTCAAAAATAACTCGAATATAATTATTTTTAAAATTATAATTAAAATTATGATTTTACTTATTATTTTTAATTCTATTTTAATTTACCCACATGTATTTGCATATTGCTAGAAAATAATTCGAAAATAGCTCGAATGTAAAAATTGAAACAATTAAAAAATTTATTTGTTTTCGAGTAATTTCGGGAAATGTTTCTAGACTTGAGCAGATAGATATGAATTAATACAAAAAAATAATTCGAAAATTGCGCATATCTAATGTTTTCATTATTTTTGTAACGGGATTGTCAGGGAACCAGCCACGTCTGGCCAGAGCTTCTGAGTGCACGAGACTCGACGCCAGCTCTCTTTCGAGAACGCTCTGACCGATCCCGCTTTCCTTGTCCAGACACAGCGATAAGCAGTGGACGGGGCGGGGTTCTGACGTGGCTGCAGATCTTTGGCTCAAAAAAACTCTTTAGTTATTGGAGTACGACCTTTTATTCTGATACCCGAACTTCAGAGGTTGGTTTTACAATAAATCTACGCATCCACTCTCTCATTAATACTAACTAATTTCTACACTTATCTCTATTCACGATGCGCTCGACGTGGATGCAGGGCGGTGTGGCGGCGCTTTCGCCTGACAATGCACTCGCCAATGGTGTAGCACGCGAGGGTGTATGCGTTGTCTTGGCAGTACGGGCTCTGTAGGGCGGAACGGGTTCCTTCACGCTCCCAGACACTCACTGAAACCGGCCCGTCGCCGGTTCCTCGATGCTTCCTATGCCGCTTCCCTTTACCGGATCAGGGCGATAAAGCTCATGTTTTTTCCTTTGCGTTTATGGAAATCATTTGCCATAATGGCTTCTCAAGCCCGTGGTCTGCCGGTTACTTGTTTCAATTGTGTCTCTCCTTCTCCTTGTTTTTCCAGGGTTCGGTTAGCGAGATATAATCTTTTCTGAAGATTCTGTTCTTCGCTTTAGAGATTTAAGGGGCGCTGGCTGGGTATCGCTGAAGCGCTCTTTTTTGCGTGTCGCTATTTCCGCCTTCTCTCTTGCTGTTGCCTCAACTCCGCATGTATCATAAATGGCTTACTAAAGTCACGGTTCGCGAGCACGGGTGCAGACATCAACGCCTCTTTCAGCGCTTGGAATGCTTGATCGGCTTCGGTTGTCCAGCAGAAACGAACGTTTTTTTAGAAAGTCTGTTATCGGTCTGACTATGGTTGAATATGCCGATATGAATTTCTGGTAGAAACCAGCCATTCCGAGGAATCTTCGTATCTCTTTTACTGTTTTATGAGCGGGATATTGCAGTATTCCAGACAGTTTGTCTGGGTCAGGTGCGACTCCATCGCCGTTCACTCTGAATCCTAGGATGGTTAGCACCTTTCTGCAGAATTTCGATTTCGTTAGGTCGATCGTTCATCCAGCTTTACTCAATCTATCCGCCACAATCTTGAGTAGACGTATGTATGACATCACGATGATATCGTCGAGGTACACAAATACTAACGGTTCAAGATCTGTGCCAAGAACCTTGTCCATCAGTCGACACAGTGATTGTACAGCATTGTGTAACCCAAACGGAAGTCTTTTGAATTGGAAAAACCCTCTTCCTGGAACTGTAAAGGCTGTTTTGGGCCTGGAAGATTCCTCTAAGACTATTTGCCAGAAGGCGTCACTAAGGTCGATGGTTGAAAGGTACTCTGTTCCCAATAAGCGTCCAAGAATTCTTGAAACAAAGGGTAATGGGTACGCGTCCTTTTTGGTCACGCTGTTTAGCCGTCGGGAGTCCAGGCATATACGTGGTTTGCCGTTGGTTTTCCTGACCATGATCAGAGGATTGTTCCAACTGCTATTTGAGCATCCTATCTATTTCAGGGTTCATTTCTTTTTGAAGATTCGGCGATATCGGATATGCCCTATGCTTTATATCCGCGCAATTGTCCGTATCGATTGTGTGCTCGAATATATGGGTCCTGTTCAGAATACCTTCTTGCGTTGCCGGAAAGTTATCGATGGATGTTGCCAAGCTTTTTATTTGACTCTCGGATAGAGGGTGAGCGTTTTCGCAGATGACTTCGGCGACTTCATGCACTGTAGGTAGTCCGGTGATTTTTGGCGTTACTTTGATTTTTTTTCCAGAAAACCCATTCCAATATAAGTCATTTAAAAGTTTCTAGACTCGAACAGACAGATTTAAAAATCGAAAATAATTCGAAAATTCTAAGAAGATAGCTCGGTATCTAATATTTTTTTAAAATTATAATTTATTATTCATTTTGCGAGTATTTTTTGGAAATGGTCTTAGACTCGAGCAAAAAGGTAAAACTATATGGAAAATAATTAGAAAATAATTAGAAAATAATTAAAAAATAGCTCGATATCTAATTCTTTTCGGGAAATGTTTCTAGCATCAAGAAAATAGGTAAATAATAATTCGATAATATTTCGAAATTGTCCCCAATCTAATAATTTTTTTACTCATTATTTTTTAATTCTTTTCTTTTTTACCCACGTGCATATTTCTCGAAAATAATTCGAAAAGAGCTCGAAAACTATTATTTTTTTTAATTTTAGTTTACATTCGTTTAGCGAATAATTTTAAAAACCGTTTTTCGACTCGAGCAAATAGGTATAAAATAATTCGATAATAATTCGAAAATGGCTCAAATCTAATAATGTTTTTACAATTTTTTTTTCATTTATTTAAGAACAACTTTGAGACTCAAGCAAATAGTTAAAAAATGCCCAAAAGATTGAACGTAATCAAATCTCGGAACGCCGAAAATATCAAAAATATGCGCCCTTTTGCATTTTCCATTCAATTTCGAATGACAATAATTCAGTATTCTCCTCTCCGATCGATAATGTTTTTTTTGTGTAATTTTTGCGTGGTGCAGGTGCGTTCTTCGATTCCCCGTGTCGCATTTGAAAAATTGCGTTCTCCATGGTTATAGCCCAAAAAGGAAAGACTGCAAACGCATGTGATACACGCGTTTGCGTGTACTTTTTATTGATTCGATTCCGACAAAACCAACACACACACACTCACAGGCACAACAACAACAACAAAACATCTGCCCGCGCTCTAAATTGGATACAAATTTACGAGGGTGGCGGCGGTGGCGTGGCGGCGGGTGCGTTGCGCTCTGCGACCCAGGTTTTTGGACTTCGATATGAAAAGTGCGCCAACGCAACGCGCTGACGAATATTTGTTGGTGTTGGTGTTGGTGTGCCGGTCGTGAGCGAACGCCTGTGATGAATGCATAATTCTTGTTTGCCAGTTTACCTAACAAACAGATATAATATAGTATATCGTGTATATATTCAGTGTGTAACTGTTTTTATTATTTATATACGATGAATAAGGGGGCGCTTGCATGTATTTATTATACGTTATATACATATGCATTCTTATCGCAAGCGCAGCCCTCATACGATAATGTTTGCATTCGCGTGTGGTATCGGCGTCGGTCGGTCGTCTGCAATCTGCATTCGATGATATGGTAAAGGGTTATTTTTTGTTATAAAAAAATGTTTCCGAATACAAATAGTATCGTTTTTGTAGCATTAACAGCCGGCGAATTTGATTTTAAGGTCGGACTCAGGCCACATTGTTGCTACAATCGTTTCTGATTTTTTTTCATGGTCACAAAAGTCAGAAAATAGTCAAATTATTGTAGGTCTAGTTGAGTAGACGATTAAAGGAACGTTTTTCGTATTAGGACCCGGAACGTACACAACACATAATAATGTTTAACGGGTTGGACCTCATGTGATAAAGACGAAGCCACAAAGTAAAATCGATATTTCAAATGGGTAAATTTAAGGGGGGAAGAGTCGTAAAATCCAATAAATATCGAAGATCTACTATTCCTACACAATTTTAGGTATATGCAATTCAAGTTTCTAATTTCCTTAGATTCTTTGCTAAATAATTGACTATACTCTAGTTTGAACTTAATTTTCCCGGACTTCCCCGGGATTTCATTGAGATTTCACTGGGATTTTACCGAATTTCCCTGGGATTGCCCTGAGATATCCCCAGTATTTCCCGGGTATTTTGCAGGATTTCTGTGAGACTATACAGGATTTCAGTGGAATTTTCCAGAATTTTCTGCGATTTCCCGGGATGCATAGAGTCTACTTTTGTTGATTTTGTGTTTCGCATTTCCCCGGGATTTATTAGGAATTTCTTCGGATTTCCCTGTGATTTCCTTGTGACTTTCACTGTATTTCCTGAGATTTCAGTGGGAATTCCCGGAATTTACCCTAAATTTATCTGAATTTTATTGGCTCTTCTAAATGGAAGAAATTCCTCGGAATTTCATTTGGATTTAAGCCCAAATTTATAATTTCCCTGAGATTTATTCCGTATTTCCCGGGATTTCAGTGAGAATTCCCGGATATTACCCAAATTTACCCGAATTTTGGCTGGCTCTTCTAAGTTGAAGGTTTTCCCCGGAATTTCACTTGGATTTTACCCCGAATTTTGGTTAGTTATTCTATATGGATCCTGGATTCGGTAAATCCCGAGAAATCTTGTAAAATCCCCCGAAATTTCAGCGTAACAATTTTAAATTATTTCCCGGAATTTAACAAAATTTCTTTAATTTCAACTTTCAACTGTTAATTTTATTTCGAATTTCTTTGACATTCGAAGTCAAGGTGCTGACATTGGTGGTTGTTTGTCATCTTTCATACCTGTTCAATATGGTAACCTCAGGTTTCGGTACATGGTCTAGTGTTAAGAGTGAAAAGAGTCAGAAAAGTGTGTTTTTACGTAAATGGGTTTGAATCATCACATATAATCGATTGATTTCAGATTCCATTGATTTCGAGTTTGGTCATACTAATCGAAACTTAAACATAAAGCATAATCGGCGCTGATGCTCGAAAGCGCACTGCGCTGCAAAACCAATATCATAATACAAAAAAACATCAACCCCATGATATGCTGCATATGTATGTTTCTCTACCTATATTTTTTATATATAATATATATATATATACAAAATAAAATATATATACGAGTATATATATATAATATATTATGGACTCAACCGTGGCTCGTGCGCGCGCAGATATCGTTCTGTTTTTTTATCATATACAAATATGAAATCCCCAGATAAATTAACCGGAGAAAGAGGATAGCAGGTGGTATTAAATAAATGCGAGTGTGCACGCGTGCTCGTGCGCGCTCTCCGTGTGTATAATATTGAATAAAATAATAAATGTATTTATAGCATATAGATTTTATACATATTAATATTATTATACATATATCGACTATTCGACAAATGCTTGCGTGTGGGTAAACACAGCCATCCAAACAACACACAGCCGATAAGTCGAATACATATACACATTTTTGATCATCGGCGCACATTGAGATGCGATAAACTATATATATATATATATATATACAAATAAATATATATAGTAATATATATTACATAATTTAAAGATGCATTAAGTGCGCGCGCGTTTTTTCAGAGCACCGCAAGCCGCGATACACATCTTTGGCGGCAGCACGCGTAATGATGCGTAGCAATGTGCAGCAGCAGCAGCAGACGCTGGGTGCAATGGGTCAGCGCATATATATATGCAGACGAAGAGTGCACCAAAGTGCAGTGCGTATATACATTATAATGTACACATGCTTGCTTAGGTATTGAGTAGGTACCGTTGTGTCGAGTGCATCAGCCGTCAGCCTGTTTCCTTGCATATTTATTGTAATTTATTTTAATAAGGTGCGCGCAATTTTAAGCAGGGACTTTATTTCGGAATACGTTTAATTTAATATCTTGCTAAATAGTCCGGGACTATGCTGTTCGAGTGAACGGATCGGCGATTCTATAATATTATTATACATTTGGTTCTTCGAGCCGGACCGACACATGAACAACGCGAGATTTTGTCTTTCAACTCATTACCAGGGCTATATATTTGGTTGTAGTTATATAATTCGGAAACGACAACAGATTAAGGTTGACCGGACTGGGTTTAAAATGTACGCATAACACCATTTCATAAAGCCAAATTAAACAACGCTGATTTCTTTTTACTTTTATAGTTGAATATGACTTATATATGCTCTTTATTTTATTCTTCAAGTCGGATATACAATATATTTAGATTGTTGCAAAAATGTCGTTAATATTTCATAATTTAAAACAATAAATTATGCAAAAAAATTGAACCAAAAAAATATATTGACCCGCAGAAATTAACAATAAATGTCACAGATTTTTTTTTAATTTTTGTTTAGTAATTTATTTAATTTAGTTTTGGCAAAACTTGTTTTTTATTTATTTAAATAATGTATTCATAGTGACAAACATTTTTTCTGAATAGCACTAATTTCTTATCTGTAACAAAAAGATATTTTTACTAACAATTTTTTTTTATTTTTCGGAAACAATATATTTTTAAAAAGAACGATATTTTTTAAGCCATTATTGTTTACACTCATTTTCTATGCCAACAAATCATTTATACTTTTAAAGCTGCAGTTGACAAAGGGTTTTTTACCATTATGTTTTTTCCTTTTTAAAAAATACAAATTTTCTTAAGTAAATCAAATGTAGATATTTATAAGAAAATAGAATAATATCGGAATGCGAAAAAGATTTTGGCAAGCGTTTGCATTTTTATTTATTTTTTATAATATTTTTTGGAGTATTTATGTCGAGAAATAAAGTCAAGTAAATTAGACATATCGATGTCATATTTTAAACTTAAGCCCACCCCTTATTTTAACCTTATTTTATCCTCTGAATCAATACCTAATATCATATTGTATCATTTAAAATTTCTTCTCTCCTACATCCTCACATTCACTTCTTACATTTACCCCAAATACACATGTCACAACGTAAAAATTGTGTTTACAATATTAAATATTTCGTAATATTATGATAAAATATATACATATAATATTTTAATTATATTCTCAATAAAATATTCTTAATATATAATTGATATTACATAGTATATTACGGATATTACAGATATTATCGCAAAATAAGAATACTTGCGATTATAATTTCGCGTACTGATTGGTTTACCCCAATTTTGTATATTTATGAATGAATTTAAATTAAAATTATCTACAATGCCTACATTTTTGCTGACGAAATATACAAAATTAGCATCAACCAAAGAGTACGAGAGAATATATTCTCTGCAAATTCCGATGTTATATTGATTGTCATTATTAGAGCCTGGATAGAAATGTAAATACATGTTTGTCTGTGTACATTTAAAACATGCCTTTAAGGATACTAAAACATAGTAGATCGATTTTCCAATCAAATGAGACCCACTTGTAATTGCCTATTTTGGATGTTTTTAGATTTTAAATGCATATTTTTAGGTTAGAGCATTTTTACATATTTTATCGTATATTTTCTTGATATTTTCCTATTTTAACTACATTTTATTAAATTTCTTATTTTTATAATAATAATTTAAATTTTAATTGTATTTTTACTGAGCACATTTGGATTTATTATATTCAACAAAATGGTACGAAAAATAAAACAATGTTGTCCAATAAAAAAAATTGTGCCAAAAAAAATATTATTGGTATATTATTAGAAATTCTTGATAATAATAATAATATAATCAATAATAATAATAATATTATCGATATTAATAATAATAATATTATTAATATTATTAATATTATTAATATTATTTTTGATATTATTTCACACGTGTACACTAAAGTTGCCGTTAATTCGTTTTTAACCAATTTTAATCGGGCCGCCTCTCAAATATTCCCCAAACAAATAAAAACAGGTTGTGAATTTTTTTTAAATTTAAAATTGTTGTTTAACCTTCGACCACAAGTGTTAAAAATTTCATATAAAATACAAGAAATTTTACTGACTTTTTAGTATTTAATTATAGGACTAATTACGGGCCTAGGAAATTCAAAATTTATAGAATTTTGTCTACGAGAATGATGTTACAAATTAAAAATAAAATTACTCCCCTACCCATAATATTTGATATAGGTTAACCCATATATAATTCGAGATAGGGATGGATATTTTGAAGCGGAAACGTTTAATAAAACTAAAAACGTAAAAAAAATAGTTTTTCTCTCTAATCACTATTTTTTTTGGTGCCTTCTTTAGGTGTGTTTTTGTATAAAAAAAAGTTCTGGAAAAAAATCCGCAATTTTGTTTTGATCGTTTGGAGCATATTTAGGGCGGTCCGATTAAAATAAAGATTCATATAACGGCTACCCTAGTGTACAACATATACTTGAAGTGAAATGCTCCACGCTTCCACGCACAAAAAGTTCTCTAAAAATCATCCTATGTCGTTGATTAAAATAAAATAAAAGTGATTTTAGGATTTCTTTTAAAAATGACTTTTTGCTACACTAAAGACCTGTAACTGTGGTTCTAAGTTTATCTGATTGGCTCTTCTATAAAAAAACAACGATAAACGAGATTTTGATTTGGGGGGGCTGTGGTGGGTGATGATTTTGTTTTTGAGAAATACCTACAGTTTAATACAAAATAAACAAACAAAGTTTAATCTGATATACAATAGATCGAAATCAAAATTTAAATTGCAAAATTTTATTGTAAAGTTTTTTTTAATCTTAAATAGTAGATTTTTTTTATTAAATAGTAGATACTAGAGGTAACATGACTTCATTGGGTTTTTACAGATGCATGCTTACAAATTTACAATCGAACTATGGATAATGGTCCAAAGGACCCTAAGCGTAGCAAAAACCACACGCAAAATAATTTGAAAACAAAATCATGCCCATACTTGGGCTTGAATCCGGGATATATGGCATTTGAACATAACAATCTTGACCGATGGTTAGACTATAATATGAAAATAAAGAAATCCAGAAAGAGGAAAAAAATATAATAAAAAATATATATTAAATTTTTTTTTTTTTTTTTTAAATATACAGCTTTAAATTAATTAAA
>JAAAKO020054072.1:0-10819 GCA_010015015.2 Bolitophila cinerea | reverse complement strand
CCTCTGTAACTTGTAAACTAATCGTCGGAGTGTCATGAAATTTTGACAGATATCTTTTTAAGGTTAGTACTTCCTACTAATCATATGGATTATTACATAGCAACGCCATCTATGTTTCATCCTACGGACTTATTGAGTGATGTGTTATGATTTTGGCCTATCTGCCCTCCTATGGATATCGTTGACTTTAGGAAAACCATCTTAAAATTGTATTTTTTGTTATATAACTATAACTACAATGTTGTTCCGATAAATAAATGCGAAATACAAAAATGCTATAAAAAGATAATTTGGGTCATACATTTTTTGATCAATCAAAAGAATCTGATGAATTATTGCTCTACAATATTAAGGCCATGAATTTATTAAAAATTTCAACAAGATGGACACTGAGAGATCAGAGATATCGATGATAGTCGCCATTGGACAAATAAAATACTATACGAAGTTATGCATTTCTGCTACAAAGTATATTGAACATTTGTAATTCAGGACATACTCTCATTACTTATGGTGAGTAAAATGCGGCTAATAGCATACATTGTGTTCACATATGTCTCGGTTTGGCGTATTTTTTTCCTCATCGTTGTGTGAACACATGCATGGCATATAACATAATAGTCTCTGCCAACATGATGAAACATGTATGCTCCATTTGCTGCAATTTTTTGCACATATGAGCCGCGCTAATGTGTTCTATTTATGTGCCTATTTGCCATCAATTTCGCCGCTCAACCAACATGTTGCTTCTTTCTCTGTTAGTTTTTATTGAAGCAAATATCACTTCGAAAAAAATAATGAATAGTATTTTTAATGAATTAAAAGAGTCAAGCTACTTACATTTTGTACAATATAAGTTACACAGTTAAAAATGTTCTACTTTTGCCCACTTTGGTAATACGTTTTTTGTATGCATCCATGAATTCACATCAAAATGGCGACCATAATATATATACCAAACCAAACAAGTGTCAACTAGCAAAAAACAATGCGGCAAATAATTTAATAATTTTAATTGTGTCAAAGATTCTTCTGTTTTATATACTTCAATATACGTCATTTGTTTCGTCTAGTGTGACCACGTGGTAAACTTTTCTAAATTGCGTCATATTTTGCCGCAGTGTGGCACATGATATATATATATATATATATATGCCGCAGGTGTGAACTCAGCAATAATGCTAAATAATGCAATATTAATTATAGTTACTTGTAATTAAAAGCAATTATGAAAATATTACTTAATTTGGTATTTATTACTTTATAGAGTGATTGGTAATACACAAGGTAATAAAAATGATTATTTTGAACATAACAAAATTATTATAAATGGAAAGCACAGTCTGTGTTCATATTGCTAGATTGTAATACAGAAACTTGGAAGATTTCAATTCTACTAACTATGAATTCTTCGAAAGTAACATTTAGTGGAGCCTACGTTTCAGAGAGATTCGATCAAGTATCCGAATTTCTTCGCCTCGTTGCACGTTTTATGGGACTTGATGTTTTTGAAGAGAATTACACAATCGGATTTCGTTTTTTATTTTTGTTTGGTACCACCATTTTTCAATTTACTTTACTTTGGTATACTGCGTACATTAATTGGGACTCAAAAGCCGAAGCACTGCAGTGTATCTCTGTTGTAGCCGCAGCGCTCCAGGTAAATATTTTTTTTATTAAAATATTATTTTTAATACCATTTTCTATTTAGTGCTATATTAAATTGTTTACTGTGTGGTACTATTCGAAAAAGCTGTACGCATGTTACGTTCATATGCGATTGCAATCACAAGAATTTACTGGTGCTTGGGGAGACGTTATATTATTGTGGCAGAATCGCATTGTGTTCATTGCAAAAGCACAAATTTTTATGTATGGTTATACGTTTATCACATTTGGAATGTTTCCGTTTGCTATGTATTTCTTATTCAATCAAAGAATTTTACTGTACAATACTCAAATACCCGGAGTCGATTTGGAGACATGGACGGGGTATATCATTACACAGTCGTATTTGATGAGCAACGTTATTTTGTGTGGATTGAGTCAGTATGTCGGAGATTTGATGTTTATTTATTTCTGCTTTGGTGGTGTTTCATACAATGGACTGGTCAAAGTGGACCTTCAAAAACTTACCAAAGCAATTTTAAAAAGTAATAATCCAAGGACAAATATTAAAATTAAGAAATTACTACGAGAAGCAATTATCAGGATTAACAAATCTAATGAGTAAGCTAGGTACAGTTAAAATATAAATAATTATTTATTTGTTTGTTTAAAGGTTCTTTCAAGAAATTTTAATTATCTACCAAAACGGAGCGTTTGTCCAAATATATTCAGCATCTTATTGTCTCACGCTGTGCATCTTTGTTGGAAAAATTGTAATATCTTATTTTACATTTCCTTTAAAATTACCTATTTTATTTTTCTAGAGCGATTGGATAGCTGCCTACTTATTGGCTGGATTGTACTTATATCAAATTCTTGTATACAGTATTGTTGGAACAATAGTTGAGAATCAGGCAATTAATAAATAATATACAAAAACTTTCTTCCATAATAATAAATATTGCAGAGTGAGGAGCTATGCACAGCAGTCAATAAAATACCATGGTACGAAATGACTGTACAGGACCAAAAAACATACTTGATTTGCTTGCAAACCTCACAGCAAACTAAACGTATAGTCCTTGGTGGATTGAGGGTGCTGAATGTCGAAACTGGATTGGATGTAACATAGAAAAAATAATGCATTTTAATATTTTATTTTTGATTTCATATTTAGATACTCAAGAACATCTATTCGGCATACATGATGTTTTGCAGCATGATTTAAATTTTATATGCGACTTCAGTCGTTCGGTTTGATGTTATGTTAATAAAATGTAGCGTTTAGCAAATGTAGAGTATTTTAAAATAAGATTTGATAAGCTCAGTATTATTATAATTATCATTATTGAAAATGTAATACAAAAAATCGAACCATAATAAAATCAAATAAATCGAAGGGTTTTAGAAAATATGGCGCAAATACAATGTTAGATTTAAGTTTATTTAAAGTGAATTTTGGTATTATGGTATTATGTCGCGGTGATAGCGTGTTTTCAAATTTTCAAAATTTTCTAAAAGGTTTAAAACGTAAAATATGAGCGTGAATACAGCTGAATATCCTAAAAAAATAAGTAGTTTAGGTGTTGTTTCTAATTAGAGTTTACCTCCTTTTATTGCTAAACCCATGCTCTTTTAACAACGTTTGTGTTACAATAAAAGAAAAGTTTATATTTTACTTTTCTCTTTGTTTTTCTATTATTGGTCCAATTACAAAATTGAAGGTTCTTTAAGGAAAGTTTTTGTACATTTAGAAAGACCTTATTTGACATTGTAGGTCTATAACTTGAATCCTATAGGATTAAAGAAACAAATCATTTTTAACCATACCTATAGATTTACAGATCCTAGCAAAATAATATTGTTAATAATTATGGCCTAAAGGAAACATTGTAAAATTTATTAAGAATCATATTTTTCACCAGCACTTTTAGTTTAAATTTAGCTAGGTTATCATTGTGAATTATTTATTGTCAGCTAAATTTAAGCGAACATTCTTTAAAGATTATATGCTAGAAGCGAACAAAGATAGACTTAGCTTTCTTAGTTTTTTTACTGGTTTTAAAATAATTGATCCTAATTTTGTAAAATTTGGTTTGAACCAGTTCTTCCGCTGCCAAATATGATAATGAACAAAACTAAACTGATCACAATACTATTACTTATACGCATATTAAATAGTTATTAGTTGCGCAATTTGATCTTGACAGACAAGTGAGAAAAAGTTGCAGCTTGTCTACCAAGTGGGTCCATATAGCTAGCGCGATAAAAAATGCGTGATGGGATTTAGCGCGAATCTGAAATGCCTGTTTTTGACGTTTTTTAAAAGGTTAATGAAAATATTTTATTGTCCAGAAAAGAAATTTGCGCTACGCGCATTTTTATGAAAACAATAAATTTTAAAATTTAAAAGCCATCACGCTATGACTATTGGCAGCATTTAGTGCTACGCGGAAAATCCTCTCGCGCTAACTACACTGCACATTACTGGGTACTCAAATCAATGCTGCCAACTTGTGATGCGAGCTTTTTCTGCGTTTGGTAAGATAAAAAATGACGGTCTTTTGGAGAAAGCCGTTGACGACATTTAAAATAAGATTTTTTTCATATAATTGCGCGACAATAATATAATTTTTGTTAATTTGTTAATTTTCTATTAAATTATTTTCATTTTATTGAGGTTAAGCTTATTCAGGTGGCTTATTCAAGTGTTGAAGGTATTGAATAAGAGCCAAATTATTCAACAGCATTTATTCAGGCTGAGCTGACATGCAAAAATAATTATAGCGAATTAATACAAAATTACATGTCTACGCGCTTAACCAAGTCCTAATTAAATTTAAATTCAATATAAATAACTATCTTTCATTGTACTGAGTACGATATATAATATAAACAATAATAAGTAAATAAAATATGAAATAGTATTTTAAATATTTTATATGACCTTTACATCAATTGGCTGACCCATCATATATCATATGAAGTCATGCAGGGTGGAAGCTTTGATTGGTGCTGGAACGTGGACAAGTCGCATCACTGATGAAGGGCTTTTTCATGCATTTGCAACAGAAACCGATAGAAGCAAAGTTAGCTCACGAGATTTAATGGACTATTTGGATTCTAATCACATGCAAATGGCGGATAAAGCTTCTTCAGATCCTAGCCAATAGTGTTTCGTTCCATATCTCATAGTTAATGCAAACAAATTTAGAATCGTTTTCGACTGTTCGTATGCTAAGGACTGAGATCGAAAAAAAATATAACTTGGTATAACCACAAATTTGCGATAAAGAATTTGTGATAAATTGCTGTTAGAATTTTTCAGCGATGTAAACTTTAGTTTGAGTTATGACATCGGAAGTGAAAAGACGCGAGATAATTGTTCAATTTTCTAAAGAAAATCCACGAAGGAGTCAAAAAACCGATTTTTCTCAAAATTCAATTGCTGTGTTAAAGACGATGAAACTTATGTATTGTCAAAATTCTCCCAATTGCCAGATTCGGAGTATTATACCGCAAAAGAACGAGGAAAAGTCAAGCAACAACTTAGAACAAAGCAAATTTCGTAGTTTATCGTGTGGCAAGCGATATGCCTTCAGAGTTACGTAGCAACTGGCACATTCACTGGCGAAATTTATGTGAAAGAGTGCCTCCAGAAAAGATTGCTGACATTTATTAGAAAACACAGAATTTCTACTTTTTTGGCCTTATCTAGCATCTTCCCTCTACAGAAAAGAGTCCATCAAATGATGCAAAGACATAATAACATCGAAATAGTGTCAAAGAAAGTCAAAGCACCAAACTGTCTAAACCTTCGGCCTGTTGAGAAATATTGGGCTCTGACCAAAAAAAAAATTAATAATTAATAAATGGAATGCAGTCAGCAAGAAGGTCTCAGAAGCCACCATAAAGGCGCTAATGGCAGGGTTACTGGAGAAGCTGGCAGATTTCTACAAACAAAAAGAATCAATTTATTTGTGTTCACTTATTTAATCAGAAATTAAATTTGTTTTCTAAAACTGTTTGAATTTTAATAATTGGATAAGGGGTTTCAAAGTTAGGGCAATTTAAAGTTAGACATTTTTTTCGATCTCAGTCCTTATAACCGTTGGTTTCTCATCCTGCTGATATTTATTTTTGAAAATCATGCAAACAATTGACATCCCACGGATTTGCTTGCATTTTTTCTCGTTTTTCATACTAGAAATTATATTCCACAGACAAAAATTGTGTGATACAATTTACAGATCGTTCAGTATGGCTTCCTGAATCTTGTGTAGTTAGAAACGGGTTGGGTACGAAATCTCGGAAATTAAAATCCCGGAATACAAAATCCCGGAAATCATAATCCCGGAAAGCAAAATCCCGAAATGTCAAAAACCTGGAATCAAAATCCCGGAAATGACAAAATCCCGGAATCAAAATCCCGAAAATAACAAAATCTCTCTCTTATAATTTTTGTCTTTTTTAAGTGAACATAGTTTAATTACTATTACTTTACATTTGTTTTTGAACCCTTTTAATTTATTTACAATGCATTAGATCCTCGTCGTTCTGGGTAAATGAGGCACTTTTAAATTTAATTATTTTATAAACTTTTTGAAGATACTTATTTTCCTAGATTTTGTCATTTTTGGAATTTTGATTCCGGGATTCTGTATTGCGTGATTTTGATTTCCGGGATTTTGATTTCCGGGATTTCGTACCTAACCCGTTATAAACATCTATATACTAAAAATAAACACTTACAGCACTGGCGAATCGTTCCACTGTGGCCTTGGCAGTCACTAGATCTTCATCCTTCTTCTTCAATTGAACCTTAAGCTTATCATTGTCAAGTCTGTAATATACATCGGAATATAATTATATGAGTTATCGAACGCATAGAAATGCCAAAACGTACCTAGCTGCTTCGTACAGAGCCTTGTAGTCTAGGTGACCGTGGTCCCCATTCTCGGACGTTGCTTCGCCACCGGCACTCTTCACATCGTTTTTCTCCGACACAAGTGAGCTGGTCGAACCGAGACGTGATCGTGATGTGCGCTCGCTTCCACTCTGAAAGATAAAATAATAAGAATCAAAATTAATTTCTCTTTTTTTTTGTAGATTTTTATTTTAGCTAAATACAATTTATAGAATATAGAAAATATAAAGAGAATCAAAAGAGCCGACGCGAATCAATAGCTTACTTCATAGCCCTCACTTTTCTCGGACGATATACTGTACGATCGCGTGGTTTTCGGTACGCTGCGGGCCGTTCGCGTTGCGGTCCGGTTCGAGGTGGTGTCCTTGAAGGACTGACTGCGCGCAGGCGTTCGCGGCGACAGCGATGACACCGCTGACGGTATGTACGCATTCAGGCTCGAATTCGATGCCGAGAAACGACTGCTGGCCGATAGATTGGAATTGCGTGCTGTTGCCGCTGCTGTGCTCGGACTACTGTAGTCTTTCTTGTAGCCATTCGAGTAGGTGCTGGTCGGTTTCGAATAGGAGCTTTTCTTGTAGTTGGCAGGTGAGTACGAGGAAAGGCTTAGACCGGCTGTGGTGACACCGTTGTCGTACGTTGAGTACGGGCTGACATAGCGATCGGAAGCAGACGTCGAGCTGTACGGTGACTTGTAGGTGCTGTTGTTGGAGCCACCATTGCTGCCATACGAGAAACTCGAGCGTGTCGACGGGCTGTAGAGATTGTCACGTGAACTGTACTGACTACTGTGATACGGATTCGAGCTGGCCGACGAGTACGGATAGGCAATGCTGAGCGGGCGATTCGATGAGTACGACGATGTGTTCATGTAGGGATTTGATGAGCTCGACGTGCTGGGCACCCGAGAGCTTGACTGTGACCTGCGCCGGTCAACCGGCTGACTAGTACGACTACGCGATCGAAAGGACATTCTCAAAAAGGTCTCAAAGAGTTTGTGATTTTTATTCAATAAAATTAAATTCACACTTGTAAGGTCTCGTCTAGTTTACACAGGTATTATAGATTTATTATCACAGCTGCAAAATTGACACACGTAGTAGATTTATAGTGAATGTG
This sequence comes from Bolitophila cinerea, assembly GCA_010015015.2. Taxonomy (NCBI): domain Eukaryota; kingdom Metazoa; phylum Arthropoda; class Insecta; order Diptera; family Mycetophilidae; genus Bolitophila; species Bolitophila cinerea. The sequence goes on along the minus strand of JAAAKO020054072.1, from coordinate 3,165 downwards.
TGTGTGTACATGTGTGTTTATAATATCATTAAAAATGTGTTTAATAACACAAGATCAGAGTCATAAATTAAAGTCAAGGTTCTCAGGCGGCGAATATTGTTTATTGCACGCGAGACATGTTTGCGTTTTTGGCCAACCGCGCATGTGCCACACGGCAGGATTAACAAAGTTATTATGGGTAGAGAAACTAAAATTAATGCATTTTCGTATTTTTAGAATCCTTGGTGCACTTAGTGATGACTTTGTAATAATATATATATTTTCTCTAGCCCCACAAAAGTGTTCCGAACAAAATTATAAATACTATTTGGTAAAATAACAGAACAGTTGTTCGTTTGCATTATTTATAGAATAACGTATAGTTTCGGTCAAAGACGTGTGCATATCGTTAGTTCTGTGCAGACAATGTGTTGGATATAGAAATACACATAAATAGAGATATAGAAAATTATCTAATAGCAACTACTGCCGGTGCCGGACGCCTCCGCCGGCGCGGCTGTGCGGTGGTGCGGCGGGTGCGCGTCGATTGAGAGAAGCGAGGAGAGAGCGCGACAAAAAAAGAACAACAACATAGACAAGCAAGTAAAAAATTCAACAATTTTTTTACATAGTAAAAAGATCAACAATTTTTTACTATAGTAAAAAAATCCACAATTTTCAACAATTTTTTACTATAGTAAAAATTCAACAATTTTTTTGAAAGTAAAAAAATTTAAATATTTTTTGCAAGTAAAAAATTAAACAATTCTTTTTGTAAGTAAAAAAATCAACAATTATTTTTGCAAGTAAAAAAATCAACAATTATTTTTGCAAGTAAAAAAATCAACAATTTTTTACTATAGTAAAACATTCAATAATTTTTTTTGACAAGTAAAAAATTCAACAATTTTTTTAGTAAAAAAATCAACAATTTTTTTTGCATGTACAAAATTCAACAATTTTTTTTGCAAGTAAAAATTCAACAATTTTTTTGAAAGTAAAAATTTCAACAATTTTTTTGCACACGTTGTAGCCATCTTTATTCGAGTAGGCAAAGTGTCTTGGATTTTAACCAGATGCTAGAATCGGGAGGTGTACACAAGCGGGAACATCCATTAAACTGAGATGCGCAAATAGAATTTGGCTTGATGTAAGCAAAACGACGACGCCGCGAGACGTGACGTGCACGTAAACAAATACGGTGCTAGTCTTCTTCGACACTCTATTGGGATATTTACTCAAGATGTTTTTCTATCTCTTGGTTTACAGACATTGTTTAGAGAGGTATAGAGAGTATTAAACGTTGTGTTTACATTTCTGATTCGTGTTGTGTTTTTTGTGGCGCTTTATGAGCGATATAAGGCGCTTTCAATTGCCGGCACGCGTATCTGGGACAGACATTACAGTTTTGTATTTATAGACGCAAGCCGAGCCGTTTCTGGTGTGGAATTTTATGTATTCTAAGATCAGTCTTGCGCGCAACTGGAGAATGTTTGTCAGTGGATCAAGAGGAATATGAGTTCATCAGTTCAAGTGGACTTGTTTATATGGATTTGTCAATGGAACATAATTAGTTTCAACTAATTGGTGGATTCTCAAGAAATTTTAAAAGAATGATAGAGCCAATAGAATTAAATATTAAAAACGAAAAGTGGTAATTTGTGGGATGAACTCTTTGCAAGACCATTGATATAAAATTCTAATGGAAAAAAATGAAAAAGTAGAGGAGTACTGTAGAAGGTGTTGGATTTTTTTTGAATAAAGAATAGCAAAAAATTATTACCAGATAATGAAGAGGTTTAGAAGATAGGAAATAGCTTTAAAAAGGTTGCAATTTTGTATTTTTAGTATTCTTTTTTTTTGGAGCTGCCCCATTAAACGATTTTTATCTTCATTTTCCTCCTGCTTAGGGAAGAAATTCGAACGACCATATCTATAGTAAAAAAGTTTGTGGAAATGGTCCAAAAAGGAGGGAATGTTTAAAAAGTGAATTTTTGATTAAAGAATATAAAAAAAATACCAGAGAATGGAGAGGTTTAGAAGATCAGGCAATCGCTTCAAAAGAGATTTCGATTTTCTCTATAGAAGGCCTTTTCTGAAGCTTTGAAGCCAAAAATAATTATAAATGGACGATTTTCAACTTTTTTCCCTCCTGCTTAGGGAAGAATTCGAACGACAAGATCTAGTACCTGTTTTGGACTAGGGGCATCCCCACCCTTAACTCAATATTTGCCAATACCTAAATACTAGTTTTATCTTCCCATGTGTATAACAAAAGACCAAAGAGACTAAGACTTCACTTGGCATGCATGTACTACGATTGGCCGATTTTAGATAGGCCGAATAACGTTTTGCCGAATGATACGATTGGCCAAATGGTACGATTGGCTGATTGATACGATTGGCCGAATAAAACAATTGGCCGAATCACGATTGGCCGAATGAAACAATTGGCCGAATTTGAAGGAAAAACAATCAAAAATCGATTCGGCCAATCGTATCATTCGGCCAATCGAGTGACACCGTATATAACCAAATGATCGTCGATAGGTTTTTTGACATCTTTTTGATCCAGCTAAAACTTGGCACAAAGAAATTAAAGAAATTTGAAATAAAAAAAAAAAATATATAATGTACAAATATCATAATATTATGTCTAGTTAATGAACCCCTCAAGGGTGGGAGAGGTTTAAAATTTGTCCAAAATTTAAAAAAAATGCCATTTAAGGGAAAGGGTAATTTTAATACTTATCATGAAGATAAATAAAGATGAATGAAATTGCAGTACTCTTAAGGGAGATAGGGGCGAAAAGTTTTTTTTTTGTGTATAGGGGGATAAGTAAGAGGGGTTAAAAAATATAAAGGTACATTTTTAAAGGTAAGGAGTTGGCGCAAACAGCCACATTATAGATTTTTTTTAATAAAATACAAAACATTCTTTTATTTTAAACACCGTCTTCTTTCGGAAATCCTGTTGTTTTTTTGTTTTTTTTAATAATAAGACCTAACGTCAGGAAATTGAGACTTATTTTCACGGAAAATCCTGACGATAATGCACAGGCCGACTGTGAATTATTCTCAAGAGACTTTACGTCACTAAAAGTCGTGAGAGTAATGCACAGGCGGACTTTGATTTATTGTCAGGATGTTTGTGAAGTTGTCTCTGAGAATAAGTCACAGTCAGAC
>JAAAKO020054061.1:0-10820 GCA_010015015.2 Bolitophila cinerea | reverse complement strand
TACGAGAGTATATTAGGGCGATCGTCGTCATTCAAAATGGGTTATTTTTAAGATTCGCTTTTAATTAAATTCTGTGTTTTTTAAGGCTTGTTGAAATCTTTATTAAAAACATTTTTTTATCTATTATAGCATTTTAATTTCTTGATCGTCCAATAAAAAAAAACTTTGCCCATAAATTGTGGTCTAAATCTAAAAAATAATTTCTAGATACATAATAATATAAAATCATATTTTAGATACTTATTATTTGTCATTTTAACGTTTTTATTAGGTATCGTTTTTTTTATTTATTTATAAAATAATTTAAAATATTTATAAAAACAATTAAAGAATAGATTTTTCATAAATAGTTTTTCTATAACCTTTTTTTGACAGATATCCTAACAATGTAAAAATATTTTTCACAAAATTTTTTGATTTATAATTCTGTAGGAAAGGTGAAATAAACTCAAATGGTTAAAGATTGAATTTTTTATATTATTTGTCTAATAAAAAAAATTCTTTTGTAAACAAGTTTTTCATTTAAATGAAGTGTACTTATGTTTAATAAACGGCCATTAAACTTAGGCTTAAGACTGTAAAAATGCAAAAGAAAAAAGAAAGAAAAGAAAACCATTTAATTCTCAGAATATACATTTTAAAAAAATCTAACGTTCCGTACTGGATTTACGGACAATTCATAGAAAACAATTCGTAGAAAACAATTCACCGAAAAACAATTTATCGAAAATAATTCGCTAAAGAGTGCATACCTCAGGTTCCTCCCTGAATATTCACATCAGTAAATTGAAATTCATAATCTGAAAAAAATTGGTAGCCGTACTTTGTATTTATAAAACAATATATTTTATATTTCGATATTTCCTTTTTTTTTCAGCGAGCACCAAAAGTTTGGTATTGGAATGAAATTACTAATATTTAATATAATTTAATAATTATTTTTCAAGTTTTGAAAACATTTTGTAATACTGCAAATATGTATGTATTTTTAATATAATGTATATTGATAAATAATTATGCCTTTTACTTATCCATCATTTGTCAAATACTGAAAACAGACAAAGATGAAATAGGACTAGATATAAAAATGGCGTACTAGCGTAAGACGAGCAGACATAAGTTTCAAGAAAGCTTCGCTAACAACATCATTTCATAAGACATAAGCGCTAAAGTCAGTTTTGCTTCGCAAAAAACAAACAAAAGACAGCAATCCATTCTATGGTACATTAAATTCTTAAAACGCGCTACCGCGCTTATTTCTTTTAAGGCTTCTTCAAATGTCTGCTGGCTTTGTGTTTATTTATGCTTTTTCTGACAAATGTATGGCGCCTAAGTCTTTATCGAGTATTTTTTTTAAATTTACGTGAGAAAAGAGAAAGAGTTCGTCTCATGATTACAGAAACTAACTTTCATCCCAATCCCACCAGCCATGTACCAAATAGCCTGATGGGTACTGCTATTCTATGAATTGTTTTTCGACGAATTGTATTTCTATGAATTTTTTTCTACGAATTGACTGCATACGTCCTTATGAACCACGGAGCAAATAGTATTTAGGCGGCATTAATACAAAATCCAAACAAATTTCTATATGAACTTCTCATAGGCAAATCGATATGAACTGTTTAAATTATGACAGATACAATTTGTTCATGATTTTGATATGGCTGTGAAGTCAGAGACGGTGGAGTCATCCTTTTTTCGTAGAAGCGGTAGTCGGAGTCGTTTAATTTGTTCCGACTCTGACTCCAACAAAATTGTAATGCTCCAATTCTCGCAAAATTATGGGCGCTCTCAAATCTGAATTTTAAAACCGGATTAAGAGCATCTCTTTGAGATGCCACGCTTTTTTATTAACTTATTATGTTTAATTAAAAATATATTATACATAAATATTTTTTGTATTTAAATATTTAGTTTTTTAAAAAAGGATGTTTTTTCTGAGTCAAATTGGAGTCGGAGTCGGAGTCGGAAAAAAGTATGTATGTCTGGAGTCGGAGTTGGAGTCATACAAATATGGAACAACTCCAACAAGCCGTAGTTTTTTGTGTTCAGTTTTTAGCATTGAATATTAAGTATGCATAATATTTAGGAAAAAGGATAGTCACAATTGTACCTCGCATGAGTCTTGGCAATCTTATATGCATTTTCATGTATTTGAATTTAAATATTGTGCATGTTTTTGTCGTATTTTTTTATCTCATAACTAAAATGGTACAAATGAAGATTATTAGCTTGATTAATTTGAAATTAGATTTTTTTTATTAAACCAATACGTATGTACCTTACGGTAAGTCTTAAAAGGACAATAGAAAATATATTTTTTTAAATTATTATTATTTCAAAATATGAATTTCTAAAAAAATATACAATACAAATTTAAAACCCCATTCCAATTTATGTTAATATTTAACGACGCTACTGGTAGAAGCGGCTGTAAAATGTTGAACAAAATCTTACAACTTTTTATAAGTTTGCCGTCTCTATCATTCTATTTACTCTGTGGTACGGACATGGTTAGCCTAACTCGGCCACTTTGATTGACTATATATTAGGCTGTAAATTGTGATTTTTTTATATCTATTCGAATATCCCTGCAATCCGATAGTTTTATCAGTTTTGTAATTTTATTGTTAAAAGAAAAGTTACAGTTGAAAATATAAACGATATTCCAAAAATATGTGAATTAATAATTCAAAATTTGCTTGGGGTATGCTAACTCCAGAAAAAAACTCTGATGGTAATTTATATATATTTAAAAATGACATCTATTTTGTTCACTAACGAATTTGAGCAGATGATCAACTTTAAACACGATTTAGCATTAATCAAAAACTCCTTTTACGAATAACTTTTTTTATGTACATTTATTTGGCAACTGCTAAGGTCGTGGACTTAAGGTTACCATCGCACTAAAGTCAGTGCATCCTCAAGTCGGCATTGTGAAATATCTAAAGAAAGTGTTTTGAAAATTAAAAAACTAGAGTATAGATGCCCAAATGCGATAGCACAATATATGGTCCACTTATATTCACTATAAAAATCTAGCTAACACATGGTCCATCTAAGTTATATTTCAGTCTCAATAAATCATAAAAATTAGTTTTCAAAACAAACTTCAATTGAAGGACAAATTGAACTTTTTTTAATGGATCAGTCTTATATAATAATCTAAAAAAATAAACTAAAAACTAAATTTCCAGCCAAACTTGAATTGATGTCCAAATAGTAAAAACAAAATAAAAATTGGTCTATTCTCTTTGATTGAACAATCATGTAAAAATATGGTTCTTTATCTAATATTAAAATAATGGAAAAATAAAATTAAAATAAAAAAAAATTATGCATTGAGTCTGTTCTAACTATCATCTATTATACTATAGTATGGACCATTTAACCAAACTTGAAATAATAGACTATATTCAAATATCTATAAAATAAAATAAACTCTAAAAAAGTGTCCGTTCTGTCCGATTGAAACATCACTACTAAACATTGTACTATCAGCCTGATCGGTGATCGAACCATCAGGCTTAAAATAGTTATTTTAGCCAAACTTGGTAAAGTGGGTGATTTGCAAAAAACGTAAGGAAAATATCCATTTATCACCGTATCGAAACATTTGGCAAAAAGTCTATCATATTAATCTTTAGTAGATGACCAAATGGCGAATGAACACCTGGCTTATTGTGGTCCTCCTAATCAAACTTGAGTACATGACCGAATTGCAAAATAAAAATAATAAATCTTATAATCCATATTAATATATGAGATCCTTATATCAGTCTGATCAGATCATAACGCTAAAAATCAATATATAGATAATAATCGTATAAAAAGCATTATAAAATGTCCATTCAGACTTATCTACCTATTTAACTAAAATGTAGTGTTCCTATCTAAACTAGAGTATAGTAGATAGTGCATTTAGTCTGATCAGGTGGCTTATTATGGTACGGTCCTTTAAGCTAAATTTATGTAAATGTCCGGATTGTTAATAAAAAATTAAAAATGGATGACCACATGCTGTGGTCGTAATAAACATAATAAAACAAGGTCTTTTATTTCAGTTTGATAAAATCATCATATATGCATGAATTGTATTTTTTTAAATTGCTTATTATTTCGTATAAACAACTAAAACCAATGCTGTTTTTACCCAAATTGACAATATTGGAAGTTTAGGAAAAAAATCACTAAAAATTCTACATTTATCGCACCAGTAGGCGCTAAAATAGGGTCCTTCTAGCTAAAAACCTATTTACTTATTATAAGATCGTGTATTTTAATTAAATTAAAAAAACATATTAATCGAGGCTAATAGAAATACTGTTTGTAATGTGGTGCGACCAACAAGTGTAATTTTAAGGTTATTTATGTACACGTAAATTTTTATTGATTTTACAAATAGCAATTGATGACGCTGTATTCCTAAAAGGATTGCAACAACAAATATACATCATAGCCATAATTACTTGTGCTTTCAACTGAAACATTATTTTTTTTAAACAAAACCACAAAGCAAAGAAGGATTTTTTGACATGGTTTTGTATGTCACTGTCACCTGGAAGACTGTAATCGAATCGAGACGAATACTTTCAGACTTATGCAGTATTCATATACTAATATTTTAAATAGTAAAAGGTGTTTTATTAGAGGTATAGAACTTTGAAATGAAATAAAACAAGAATGATTTTTTTAAATTAACATGAAATTGACTTTTTCAAAAGATAATCTTTTGGAATTATAATTTAAATATGATTTCTGGCATATGATTTCCACGGCTGGCTCGGACAAAATCTAATCTGGAGGTCCAATTTTCAATCATTTTTTTCAACATTTGTGACCGTATATTGTCATTACCGCGGCGAATGTTGTCTTTTAAGTGGTCGGTCGTTTTGGGCTTATCGGCGTAGTTTGGCGACATCACATATCCCCAAAAGAAAATAGTCTAGCGGCGTTAAATTGAACGATCTTGGTCAGAAACTTGAAAATATATGCGGTTACCAAACGTTTCCTTCATTAAATCAATTGTGGCACAAGCTGTGACATGTCGCGCCGTCTTGTTGAAACCACAGCTCCTGCACATCATGGTTGTTCAATTGAGGAACGAAAATGACAGTAATCATGGCTATATAGCGGTCACCATTGACTGAGGTTCTGGCCAGCGCATCGTTTTTGAAGAAGTACGGATCAATGATTCCACCAGCCCTTAAAGCACACCAAACAATCAGTTTTTCTGGATAAAACAGAGTCTCAACATACACTTCAGGATTACCTTCACTCCAAATACGGCAGTTTTGATTGAGCTTTATCGCTTATCTGGTTTTGAACCCATTTACCGAATTTACGCCTTGTTAGGTGTTCGTGTGGCTTCAATTCTTGCACGAGTTGGATTTTGTAAGCACGAAAATCAAGATCTTTTCGCAAAATCTTCCATAAAGTGGATGGACACATATTCAATTTCTGTGAACGACTGATGCGGGTTTTCCTCTACGCTACGCTCAACAGCAGCAATGGTTTCTTCTGCACTTCCTGTAGGACGTCTCTGTGGATGTATATTATCATTTAGAGTAAACCTGGTGCGAAAACGGTCCATAGTTAACGAATTAATTGCTTGATGGACGATTATGTTGACAGTAAAATGGACATATTTCGAACAGGACCATTATTTTCAAAATAAATTTGCACAATTTGGAAGCGTTGTTCAGGCGTCAGTCTATTCGTGTTGAAATGCCAAAGCAAACTAAATTACTAAACACAAATTAATTGACAGCTGACAAAACGGCTGCCAGTTAAAAAGTGTTGCCATTTTTAAGTTCTATACTTCTGAGAAACACCTTTTTAAAATACTTTGTTATTAAAATACTATAGTAATTTAAATACAATTTTCAGTTATGTATTTTGTAATTTGTATTTTAAAAAACAATTTATAAATTCAACTTATTTTTCAAATATTTAAATACTATTTCTGTATTTAAAATACCAAAATACTTTTTCAGTATTTTAAATACCAAAATACTTTTTAAATATTTAAGAACAACTACAATCACTGAATTAAAAAAACTTTATAATTATCTTTAAATTTCTCTGGCATCCTAAAACATTTCCTAAGTATTTTTTTACGGTAAATATATTAAAAAAAAATTAAACATATTCGACTGAAAAGTATTTTAAAAGTGATTTATTAGTCGTTTTTTTGTATTAAATAAATTTAAATAAAGTATTTTAAATACAATTTTCATATTATTTTGTATTTTGTATTTAAAACATATATAAAAACTAAAGTATTGTATTTAAAAAAAAATATAAATACTTTTTTTTTATTATTTTGTATTTCAAATACATTTTGAATAAAATGTGAAATATTTTTTCTCAAAAACTTAGAGTATTTAAAATAATATTTTCTTAGTATTTAGTATTTTAAATACACTGCACAAAAAAAAAAGTCATTACAAATCTATTATTCTATGACTCGATTTACAGCTAATTATTACTATTATTGAAAAAATAAACTACAACAAAATTATAAATTTGATTCAAAGTATATTAAAATGTATTATTTGGAATTTAATATATGAAACAAAATAAAAAAAATAATAATAAATAATGTAATATTATAATAGCAATAAAAAATACAAAAAAGTTTATAAATTGATTATTGAAAGCGGTGGGCAGTATTTAAACGCGAAGCGCCAAAAGAAAATCGCGCGGCAGCGCGCAAATCAGTGTTGTTAACTTGAGGGAATATATTCCCTTTTTTAAGGGATATTTTAAAGCAAAGGGGAAAAAGGGAAATTTAAATGAAATTAAAGGAATTTTTAACGAAATACAATAAACAAAAATTTTGAAATTATTTTTTCTTTGATGTAATATAAAAATATATATTTTTTGAATTTAGTTTTTCTATTTTAAACTGGTCTTTGCTCAGATACCTGAACTCTGATTTAATTGAAGAAGAAATATATAGAATTCTTATAAAAACACAAAATATATATATATATATATATATATAATTACTTTTGTATTTTATAAAAAATAATTTAATAATAAATAATTATTTTTACTAGACAATACATTTAAATTTTACTATACTTATTATTTTTGATTCAATGTTTAAAATATGGTACATTTGAAAAATTAAACATACAAAATTTGTATTAAGTGACATTAAAGTATTTTAAAGTGTTCCCAAAAAAATGCACGTGCAAAAAAATGTTTTTTTAACAATTCAATTTTGTGGTATAATAATTTATTTTTGGTGACATTTTTTTAGACATAAATTTATTCATGGTTACAAAAACGTATTTACAATATTTTTTAATATTTTGGACCAATACTTTTGTTATAATACCTGTTTTTTTAGTTTTGTACTTTAATTACATTTATTAAATGCTTTTTTTCAGAAAAAGGGAAATTAAGGGAATTTTCATTTAAATTTAAGGGATTTTTTTCAACTAGCAGTTAACAACACTGATTAGTATATACCTTAGTACATAGTTATTATAAATGTGTGTACTTTGTATTTACTGTAAATATTTTATTACGCCGTTTGAATAACCAGAAATGTATGGCTAGACTTTTCAACTTTTAAATAGGGTTGATATCAACATTCCGATGAATTAATTTAATACTAAATGAATTTTAAATGAAAGATCCCAATTTTATTTAAAGACATATGCGAAAAAAATGGTATGCTTTTTTGATTACAGGCAGCATCAAAAATAAATAAACTCGAATGTCATCAGGTCGAATGATCCATTAAGCTGAATGGGCCATTAGGTCACAGTCATATATTCTTAGAAAAGGTTCCTTCTCCTCAGAATCCAACTAGCTATATACCAAAAAGCCTGATAGTAAGTCAAATATTTTTTGGAAGGGTTCCTCTTCAAGATCCTTAAAACGATGTTTCATCTCAATCAAACTAGCCATATACTAAAAAGTGTGATGGGAATATTTAGGGAGGAAGTCACACATTTTTTTAGAAACGATCTTCTTCAAACCTTATCTCATCCCAATTCCACTATAACTATGCTAATAATCTGACATAGACAAACACCGCTGGACATTCGGGTCAATCGGCCTGATAGGTCTTTCAGCCTTATGTCATGTGACCTGATGACATTTGTCCTCTTGACATTTGGCTTAAGGAAATTCGGCCTAACGACTTTTAAAAATAACTAGGAAGTGACCATCAAAATACTTGAAGCAAACCACTTTATTTTTGAAAAATTTAAAAAAAAAAAACAAAAAGGCTAAACACCGAAAGATTTTAAAGCCGAGTTGGACAAAGTTAATGGCACATCTGCTCCATCTTTTGGACTGTTTACATTTGGGTGAATGAGCTCAAACGCGGTCGTGAAAAGATTCGCATCAAATGAGGAGGTCATCACTGAAACAAAAGCGGCTTGCAAAAGTAGGAAAATCGTTGGGATCAGTGTATCGCACTAAAAGGTGACTATGTTGAAAAAGAATATTTAAATCCATTGAAAATATTGTGTTTTTCTATATTTTTATAAAGACTTATTGACTTGTCCTCGTACATATTTATAAATGACCTCCATTTTTTATCGATTTATTTTAAACAGTTTCGCAATTTGCTGTGAGAAGCATGCAATAAAGATTTTCAAAGTTTCAAACTGGTCATGACACTTTGGACTTTAAAAGTTTTTAGTTAAACCTGTAAAATAAAGTTTATCATCAAACATTTAAAATGAGATAGGCAAATCTAATAATTTATCAAGAGCTATCCAGTAAAATTAGTATAGTAACATATTATTCATTACTGGAATGTTTTTTTAAGCTGCAGACACTACTTATGTGTGCGCCAACTTTTTGCAGCTACAGATGCTTGTTGAAAAAAAATGTAGGTCTAAGGGAAGATCTCACAGAGACTAGTCTAGGACGTAGTCCACCAGTCCACCACCATTGTACTATAACCTGTTTCTTAAAGCAATCTGGGAATCTACCAGATTTCCTTTTGAACTCAGCGATCTTCCCAAGTGGGAGGCGGTGGAGTTTATCATGCGATATCTGGTGTGAATGAAACACCCTCTATCATCATTGAACCGAAGATTCAATTTCTCCGAACCTGCTACAGGACGGGCTTTCCAAAAATTCCAACTTATACAGGTTTTTATTTAGTTTACAGTGTCCTGTTAAGATTCCGCAAACCAAGCCGAGTTCCCGGCACCTAAAGTTTAGTGTCAATTCACTAGGCCTCTTTAAGAATAGCTTCGATACATCGCAGCCAGTCTTTTGGTCCAGTGTAAGAGTTGGCCGTTTTCATCAGGTCTCTAGCCCAGAACTTTTTGAGTGAGATCGAGATTCCGACGGCGGGTTCCAGTCCTGTGAAAGATACCCGTCTTAGACAGAACATCGGCTTGCTCATTACCTGGAATCCCTGAATGACAAGGAACCCAAATTAAGCTTACAGAAAACCGGCGTATTAGCTCCCGAAGATTTTTCCAGCAGTCAAGTATTAATTCCGAAGTAAATTTGGATACACTTAACGCTCTTAAAGCTACTTGGCTGTCGGAACAAATGTAGATAGTCCCGTTAATTTTGTCCGATTTCTGAATTTCCAAACAGCAGACGAGGATTGCATACACTTCTGTCTGAAAGACATATATAATGCTTGGGAACTGGCATTGTGTCCCCTGATCCCCAGTTGGGAGAGAACCGTATAGAACAACCTACCATCCACCAGTGCTCTATTCCTCCAAAAACGGAAACATTTAGTTCATTGCATTTGTAGGAATAGAAATTTAAAAAATAACCTATGTGAAATAAAATATATAGTACTATACAGTTCCGGAAGTTTCGCCTACCAAAAAATATGGAGCGAAACTAAATTTTAATGTTCAAAATTAATATATATTTTAAAAACACATTGTTATAGATTTTTTTTGCTATGAATAATACAATATTTAAAGAATTTCTTATTATTTATTTAATAAAACATTTTCTGAGAAAATATAATCGGCTTACAAAATACCAACTGTCATGATTTTTTCAAGGTCAACAGTTCGAGAATATAAAAATACAATACAAAAAAAAATAGGACAAAAAAGATTTCGGTCTCCTTTCTTAAATTAACCCCTAACCAAAGTTTACATCCTAGGGTGCGTTCAATCCCAAATACCACTTTGAAAGCTCATAACATTTTCGTTTTTATTTTTTTATTGTGGGTTAATCCCATTCATTAAACAGTTAACATTAAAAAATGTATTTTAATTATTTAAAAAAAAATCTTTATTGCAAAGGAGGTGGTGGATTAAAATTTGAACAAGTAAAATAAATGAAAAATGAAATTGGAATGTTTGGTATAGTTTGTTTGTTAGTTCTGGAAACCATCTGACGCAGGTATCGTTGTGATGGTGAGGACAACAATGTATTCTACAAACAACACATTTGGCCTTAGGGCCGTTTTATTCACGACGTTCCAAAATCTTTTGCGAGTTTTCATAGGAGGGTTTCTATAACGGACCAGTCCAGACTTTCGATCGGTCTACGATGCCCATTTGTAGTGTCGTATTGTTTTACCGACTGTCTCTAGCCAAACTTCTATCTCAAGCATAGGGAGCTTATTTTTAAAATAAAGCAACCGATTTAACAAGTTCTCTAGAGTGCTATTGTTTTAGAGGGTAGGATAGCTATTGCAGCGGATTGACTAAGGAATTTCTGGATATAGGGAAGTGTTATGCTCTAGCTCACTGTCGGTTACTTGATCAAAAAAAAAACATTTTTTGAGCTTTTTACTATCCATGGACAATGCACGGGTCACCGCTGGCATCTTTAAAGTCATGCCTAGTTTAGGT
>JAAAKO020054060.1:0-25582 GCA_010015015.2 Bolitophila cinerea | reverse complement strand
TGCATACTTTCTTGTGATTATATATATATATATATATATATATATATATATATACATGGAAATATATTCCCATAATATATGTGCAATGTATAAATAAGTAAAGCGGATTTATATGAACATTAAATACACAAAATGCAATATTTGAGATATTAAAAAGAGATTATTTAAAAGGTTTACAAACCCTGACTTAATTTGGATACTTTAAAAATTTCATTGTTCCAAATGAGTGCTGTCAATAATTTAACACATTCGATTTAGAATTATTTATTCAAGCAAGTGAAATTTAAAACTGAACATTAGATTAATACTTCAATTACATAGTTGAAAAAGTAGACGGACGATTATTAGCATTATATTTTATGTTTTTCTAATATTGTCCATCCCAGAAATAGAATAGGGCTTTTATTTAAAAAAAAATGGTTTTAGACAAAATTATGGTTCTTTAAGACAATAAATTTATACTGCCCCGTTTTTTTTATAAATTGAAACGATAGAACACTACGAAAAGACGTGATTCATATTTAAAAGATTTTAAAACTGACATCTTCTCGTGATTTTTAATCGTCTCAATATTACAAAATTCGGGTGCAGTACATTTTTTTTATTAAAACGGTTTTTCAATATTTCAACTATTTTACTTAAAAGGGGGTTTTTAATTTTAAGTGAAAAGGAAAATAAACAAAAAATATGTTTAGAAAAACAAGCAAAAAAACGCTGTAACTAACCCGTACATAGTACGATTGTTTACCTCTTACCAACTTTTCTTCTAATTAATAATGTAAAAACATGGAACTTCGTAATTACCCCATTTAAACGATGTTTTGATACTATACAATCTTCAGTTCCTGAAAAAAATTCTAAAGAACTTTTACTAAAAAATGTAATATGAGACAAATTCCGAAGGCACCTCATTTTCTCCCTTAAAGGTATTTTTGTCACCTAACAGTTTATGAAATTGGATCTTTTCTCCACAATCTACTTATTCATTTATTATGGAGAAGATGACTAAGTCTAACAATGCAGATTAAATTAATTATTACCTAATCTTATGCTATTAATATAGACACACGTTCAGTAGGACGCCGCTCAGTACAGTTCTTAGCCAATCTTGCTGCCCAACAATATTTGAGCTCTTAAATGATGTCATATTGGGCAGTTAATTATATTTGGGATAGCTAAAGTTATAACTATTTGAAAAAAGTAGAAAGAAAAAAAAACATAATATTAAAAGCTCAATTATTGGGAACCGTATCCAGTCAATTCGAAGAAAACAATTCATAGAAAGACAATTCGTAGAAAAGAATTCGTAGAATACAATTATCGAATATCAATTCGTCGAAAAACAATTCATCGAAACACAATTTATCGAATCACAATTCGTCGAAAAAAAAAAATCGAATAACAGTTCCTATAAGGCTATTTAGCATATGGCTGGTGGAATTGGGATGAAATTTCGTTTCTAGGGTCCTGAAGACGAAACCCTTTCTAAAATAATATGATTTCCTCCCTGATTATTCCCATCAGATTATTTGGCATATGGCTAGTGGGATTGGGATGAAAGTTTATTTCTAATGTCTTGAGGACGAAACCTTTCTAAAAATATATGACTTCCTATGAATGAAATTTCGTTTCTAAGGTCCTGGGGACGAACTTTAAATACAAATATGACTTCCTTCCTGAATATTCCCATCAGGCTTTTTGGCATATAGCTGGTGGGTCTAAGATGAAAGTTCGTATCTGTGGTCATAAAGACGAACTCTTTCTAAAAAAAAACTTGTGGTTTTTTATGTGAGTTCCCTCGCCTCTCACGTAAATTAAAAAAAATCGGGAGGTTTTTTGTTTGTTTTTTGCTTGTTTTTCGACGAATTGTGATTCGACGAATTGTATTTTACGAATTATTTTTAACGAACTGTTTTCTATGAATTGTCCGCAAAATAAAAAAATAAAAAATAGGAAAAATGCAGAACTAACTAATAAACCATGTAAAGTATACACAAGTTTTAATAGTTAGTTTAGCTTTTTGTCTTATTTCATTTTACAACATGAAAAATTTGGAAGAACTCGGAAATGTTTTAGGCAGGTATTGAAAGCTTAAAGCTTAGAAATATAACAGCAACATAATAAATTTTAAATTTATAATTTTTTTTAAAAAAAAAACTCACTTTCTTTAATGTTACTTTGAAAATGGAAAACAAATGTGCAAAATAGTCAAACATTACTTACATTCTTTAAAATGTTCCATGATTTCAAGAATATAAAGCTTCGATGAATGTTTGTAAATAAGTTTAATTTGTAAGCATTTTTAATAAACACATTGAGCAGCAATATGCATTCGAAACAAACGACAAGTTCAAAGTCGAAGTAAAACAGTAATATTGCCTCTTAACCAAAAAAACGATTTAGTTTCATGTCCTATTAGTATACATATTTTAAGTGACGTACTCAATTTTAATTAACAATGACTTTATAAAATAGACTTTTGGCCAATATTTGGGAGAAATACTCCAATGTGCGCCGGCAACTTGTCCGAATGTCATTTAATATGATCTTTTCTGGTACAAGCAAACATCCCCAATACTGAAAAAAAGTCGAAATTTTTTATTTAAATAAAATTAATTATAGAAAAAGCCACAAACGAATAGTCATTCAAGAATCTTTTAATATTTCTGAAATGTCTTTACATATAAAAAAGTACATAACTATTTGTTGTATATAAATTTTAATAAAAATAACAAATTATTAAAAAAATTAAATAACAAAAACAAAAATTACTTTGTTAAAAAATAGTGTGTATTAAAACGAGTTACAAAATTTAGTAAAAAATCAACCTGACCAAACTTGCAACATATTCGAACAATATCCGAACCGACCCGCAAAATTTAATTTTTGGCTTACTGGGTCCGCAACAATTGCGGGCTGGCCCGTGGGTTGCAGACCTCTAGTCCGAACCCGAAATGTATGTGGGACTTGAATCGGATCAAAACCAGTTTCCCGATTTATTAGGAGTATATATAAGCATTTACATTTTCATTAGTAATTTGATATATTTTTTTGTAAGTCGTTTATTGATGTCATACAAAACAGGTTTAGTAAAGTAAACCATAAATGCAACTACAAAATATTTAATACCTTTGCAACACAAATATAAATAATAGAAGTGGTTGAACTTTTAAAATAGTTTGAAAATTTTACTTTATTTCAAACATATATTCAAATTTGAACACATGTACTGATTAATTTCACGGGCAACAGATGTAATGCAAATAAGTGGTTGTATAATTAAATAAATTAATTTAATTTTAATGAATCGATCAATATTATTTCTAAAGCACAAAAAAATCGTTAAACTATTGCAATTCATTTATTTTATTTCTTTCAAATGAAGGAAGCGGTATTTAAACCCAAAAAGGTTCCTCAAAAATGAGTCAAAATAGATGATCACCGAAACAATGATTATCAAGGGCAAGAGACTGAAAATAATGTATTGTCCCATAAACCTATTTTTGCGGTTAATAACATTAAAAAACGTTTAACTTAATAAGGGCGGTTTTCTTCACTTGGATGCCAAATCATTAGAATCTGGAATGGTGCCAAATGCTAAAGTCAATGCTAAACGCAATGCCGATAAATATTTTTCCCAACTCATTTAGAATTGGCATTTTGTTGTTTTGGCACGATGATACATTGCCATATGCGATAGCATTGTGCCTATAGGATATTTATTTTTTTACAGCTATAATTGGCATTGATAGAGCTGTCAATTATTCTTTCTATTAAATTAAAACACAAAAAATGTTTGTAATGAGACGTACGAAACGATTGCTGAATTCAAAGAGGAGTGTCCGGGCGCCAATATGAAGCTAAGATCGGACTGACAGATAAACGGGCTGTTTATTCTCCATCAAGTCAATAGATATTTATGTTTTCAGTGATGGGCATACGGAGAAACACCGTCCGCTCGGTTATTGGCAGTCTGAGTAATCGGACGACTTCTCCGTTAAAGTGATGATCACTCCAAAACCGACGGGGACGGAAAAACCGTGAGTTTTGGACCTAGAAAACTTCCGTTTCTGCAACCGTTGATACATTATAAAAAAATATAAAAAATATAAAAAATATATAAAATATAAAATATTAAAAGATATCCGTCTGTGAAATTTTTAATATTTTATATTTTATATATTTTTTATATTTTTTTATAATGTATCAATGGCTATTTGGGGTTAGCTGTATATTTTAGGTCTTTTTATACCTGAGAGGGACATAAGCACAAACAAAGGATTGGAAGCCAGGGCTTTCGAATTGCAGAGTGAAATGTTGCTTGAACCATTCCGTAAAGTGTGACCGATCCACTTCCACTTTCTACGTCTGGGGATGGGGGACCGTCTCACAGAGACTACTCCAGCACGTAGGCCACCAGGAGGGCCCATTGTACTATCTACGACTAACTGCGTTGAGACGGAATTTTATGTCTGTCACCTCCAGCTCGAGCTTTGCTGACTCGAGCGCAAATATCAATATTTGTGCCACCTTCACCATCAACAATCAAGACAGCAGAATGTATCACCAATCTCAACGGGTTGACCAGTAAGTTGGATGGGATTAGCAATGAAAAATTAAAAACAGAACGATCGAGTAAAATATATTTTAGAACAAATAAAAAAAATTGAAGTGTGCATTTTTTATTATGATTTGATGGCTATTCAGTCAAAATAATTTGGAAGCCTTTAGAATCTATTTGAGGATAATTTTGGAGCCGAGGCAAACAAAAATTGTTTCCATCTTTTACATGATACTTTCTTACAAAACAAAAAAAGTTGAGGTGGGCATTTCTAATTATTTATGGATGGCTAAACATAAAAAAATATGTCGAAAGTCGTAGCTGTGGATCATATGAAATTGAAGTGAAGAAATAAAAATACGCACAAATCGAATAAATTCCGATGCCAAACGCTTAGCATGTGCTCACATAAGACATACCAATGACAAAGCTAGCATGCTGCCAAATGCCGACTCATTCCAATGCTAGATTCCGATTTTCGTTGTGAAGAAACCAAATTTGGCAAGCATAGAGGAAAATCCCCATGATACATTTTTTGGCATCGCGCTACCGAGTGAAGAAAACCGCCCTAAATATATCATTCAAAAAATTAAATGCGAAGTGTTTTCATACAGATGTTAGTTCTCCGCATACATCCCCCATGGGCTTTGTGTCAATTTCTAACCGACTTTAGATCCATGGGCTTTATGACTGTATTTTGGGCATTATGTCCGTCTCGTCTCGGTCATAAGGTCCATGGGCTTAATGCCCGTTATAACAACACATAAAGCCCGTGGGCCTTATGTCCGTTGGCCTTATGTCATCCTACCACATCCGCCACACAAACAGATGACATCCCATCAAACCATAAAACCGTATAAGGCTCATATATCAACATAAATGTTACTATACAGTTATTTTCAATGTTACTATCAGGTTATAACATTTGCAAATGTCCTTATAAAGCTGCTATCATGGTACTATAAAGCTATAAAAGGGCCCACCCGATAAGAACATTTCTGTTACTGTACTGCTGCTATACTGTTGCACCATTACATCACCATGAGTACAGCATAACTAAATGTTAAAAAAGTCGCTATACGGTTCTAAAACAAGCAAAAAAAAAATATATTAAAAAACAATAATAATATTTTTTACGCGTTTTTTCACATCCACCCCCATTAATTTAAAAGTTTTTTTTATATATTTTTCATATTTCATATCTATATCAAATTTCTGATGAGGTCTAGCCAGACCTATTTTACATTTACAACATAGCAAATTTTTGGTCACAGCTAATCCTAGGTTTATGGCTGAGAAGCTGTCACAGTTTTGACAACATTTCTGTAAAATTGCTTTTCAAGGGTGAGTCTAAGAAGTATTTGGTATCAAATGATGTCAATTTACCTAGATTTTCGGTGGAATGACATAAGGTCCACAAACATAAGACTTACCACATTAAAACTGTTTCAAACGGACACAAACTCAAGGGCCTTATGACATTTTCTACGTGCATATTTAAAAAGGATATATAAGGATTTCAATGACTTTATGGTTAATGAAATGGACTAATGAGACTTATGTCATTTCACTATTATTTAAATATATGTTTTATATACATTTTTTACTAGCCGTTTAATGTTGTGTAAGTGTGTATTTTGATGATGAGGAGATAGGGGACCGTCTCACAAAGACTAATGCACCACGTAAGCCCCCAGAAGGGCCCATTGTACTATAACCCGTTTCTTAGAGACAGTCATAATCCGTGAATTTACCGGATTTCTTAGTGATCTCTGCGATCTTTCCAGGAGGGAGGCGGTGGTGTTCATCACGACAAATCTGGTGTAAGTGAAACACCCTCCATCTTAGATGGCTTAGAGCGTGAAAATGAACCGAAGATTCATTTCGATCTGGATAAGCTGCTTGACTGTAGGAGCAAATGAAGATAGGCCCGTCAATCTCCTCCAAGACCCCCAAGTCTTCTGACATTACCAGAGTACGTTGGTGGTCTTTACGAGCTTATTGTCTAAGTGGTCTTTCCAACAGAGTTTACTATCGAGTATAACACATAAGTATTTTACTTTAGCAACTCTCTGGATGGGGTTAGATCCTAATCTCGGATCGTAATCACATGAGCATTTTGTCCAATAAAAAATCTGGATCTTAATTTTTTCATCGTTTTAAATGGAGAAAAAAATATATACCCTAAAAAAACTCAAATATAAGTACCTTGCTCGAGACTTTGTGCACGAGACTTATGGGATTAAATTTTAAGTAAATATAAATATAAAAATGTAGACAATTATTAAACTGCAAAATATTTTTTTATAAAAAGACTGCAAAACTGTTTTGTTTATTGCTAATATAAACACTGCGGTGTGGATAATCATGTCTCTCGATTGGTTGAAATCCGAGTGGGCGAATCTCAATTGGCTGAATCACGATAGGCCGAATAACGATTGGTTGACTGATACGATTGGCCGAAATACGATTGGACGAATTTCGATTGGCCGAATGGCCGGTTTATGCTTCTTTTAGCTTGAAATTCGGCTAATCGCGACTCGACCAATAGTATCATTCGGCCAATTGAAATTTGTCCAATCGTGATTCGGCTAATCGTAATTCGGCCAATCGTATCATTCGTCCAATAGTGATGACCAATTGTATAATTCGGCCAATAGTAGTACATTCGTAGATAATTCGCTTCTCAAGTTCTGTATGCATTCTTCTCACATCGGCAGTGCATTCTTCAAAATATCTTTTAAACCTGCTAAAAGACTGTGAATTAAATTGACAACAGACTGTGAAATAAATACTCTTGAGATGAATTTGCTCCAACTTTGATAAAATAGAATTTCTTAACAAACCATTTTCCAACTATACGAGTACTTCCCTTTTCAATACTATTCATATTGCCTACTTAAAAGCATTATTTGACATCAAACGAATAGAAAATGTCCATACAAAATGAGTATTATTTTTCGTTTCGTTTGATGTCTAAACCTGCCTTTAACGACAAATTAACTAACTTATGTGATGCATTTTTTTAAAAGGGCAGTTAAATGGATTTGAATAACTGGAGGACGTGTTTTATTTTATCACAGTTTAATTATTGATTTGCCTTTATCTATTCCCTAACTATAGTACTAAATCTTTGCATTAACTCAATCAATCCATTTTCATCTTCGCCGGTTAAAAAGAGCCTTCTAAATAAATGGTGATAATTCTATAAGTTCTAAATTCTATAAAAAGCTTCAATCTAGTCTCTTTAAAATATTGGTAATTTCCAATGTAATTTCAGTAGAATTATGTTGGTTTTATTTATTATGTTCTAAAATATTTTAATGCGTAGCACTATTGTATCATATTGTGTTTTTACAAGTAATCGTACTCCTGCCGTCCAAATCGTTGCAATCATACCACAACTCACACATGCTCGTGATTATTTAACAAATTTATAGAAGCACTAAATATAAGCATAAAATAGAAGACCACTTAAACACTAAATAAAAAACTCCAAACCATAAAAGCTTGTCTCTAAACCGATTTATATAAGCTAGATCTAGCGATAAGATACAGTGAAGTCTAAAACTACTCGTTTAGAATGGATCTAACCAAGTTAGATTCGGGTGAATAAAACGAATTGTAGCTGTCATTGAAAATAATCCCGCTCTAAGGCGTCTCTAACTTTATAGCCGCCTGAATAAAACGTCCCTTAGTAACTAACTTCAATAATATATTTGTATTATTAATTAATTGTCATCAATAAATTGTAAAAGGAGAAGTTTTCAAAAAATAATAAAAATGTTAAATTTTAAAATATATGGACCCAAAATAAAAGAACATTCTCCAACAATGTCTGATGGTAAATACTTTTTCCTTAATCCAGCTGGACTAAACAATACAATATGTATAAATTTGAAGTAAAATCTATTTCTCACGTAAATATTTAATTTTATTAATTACAATCCAAATTTTATTAAACTCAATAACATTTTCCTATTCTTTTATGGTTTTTTTAATTGCACTCTTTAGAGATTAGACGATTACACACAATTATGTCGCTCCACTCGGATCGTTCATGTCTCTATTAAGATTCGCGGTCCATCTCCTTCTCACACATTGAAGACGGTAGGGTATGAACATGGTGTGTATATATTTATGTATATGTTTAAGTGTGTCCGTCTTGTTTTCATTTATATTTACCGTAACAAGCGCCCCGCGCCACCGCGCAATCGTTCGAAGTCTATTTTCAAACAAATTTTCACGTTTGATGATCGAGTCTATCTCTCTCTATGCTGTGTGGCTTTGGCCACGGGCCAAGTTTTATTTTTGTAGACTTTCCCGAAACTGCGTGATATCTTATTGGTAAATGCATTACATTACTTGTGTACGTTGTCGAGTTACGTCAGCGCGCGCTCACCTTTATTCTGGCCTTTTTCAGAAATCTCAAGAAAACCGCAACTATATCGTGTGCCGTATTTATATGTGTCAGAAAAATAAATATTTCATTATTTTGAATGTCACATTCGGAATTATGTCGCTCAATTGGATTATGTAAAATTTAAAATGTTATGAAATTGTAAACGTGTATTATTCCAAATTTTAGAATTACGCCCAATTTAAAGATGATGAGCAAATTAGCGTGTGAACTAGAAATTGATAAAACAAAAACGGACGACGAATGCACTAAAATCTCACCACAGCAAATTGACATTTTGAAAGAAGATGCCGAGGAAATTGTACTTATAATTTCGTACAAAAAGCACATCAACAAACCAGAACGACATAGCCCAATAAAAACCGTTGCTATATCCTCGAAAAGCTATACAGTGCTGCCCAAGATTAGTTTGAACAGTTTCGAAAAGATCAGACTCCAGAAACGATGCATTTCGAAGCAGATCAATGCGTTGCTCAATGAATCAAGCTGTCCCAAAAACACGGTCGAAACAAACAAAACTATTTCGATACGTTTAGTTTTCAAATTTTTGATTTACTCTCTTCGATGCAGGCAATCAATTCTGGCCAGAAATTAAAAGCACAAGCGTTGGACTATAAACTATTAAGGATGTACTGCAATGAGCTACGTTTTAGCATACACAAAGTTAGCCAACGATTTTTGTTGGCTTCAAGCAATATTCCGATGAAAGTGGACGGACTATCATCGTCACATACGGCACTTGCATTGTCGTCGAAGTATACAACTTGCAGGTTTGGAAGCAATTATTAAATATTTGTAATTGTTGAGGAATCTTGATTCAAAGTTCTTTCCTAATGAAATAGACAATTTGCGGGAAGGTTAGGAAGGGTAAATGGAGATAAGTTAAATGTTTATTGTATAAAACTGATGACCTGAGTAAAAGATGATATGAGGGAACTCTTAACTCAATAAAGCAAATATACAATATATTCCTTTTAAGTATTCCCAAAGACAATGTACTTCAAATAATTGTATATAAGTTTTATTTCTTTATTGTTTTTTTTCTTGGATATACATTCTCTTATACATTTTACAACCCAAAAATCATTCGAAACCATTTTTAATATTTTATATTTTAAAATTGCTGTAACTTTTTAAGTTTTGAATAAAATATTAAACTTTGTATTCATCATTTTAAAGTTTTCTTGCGAACTTTGATTTTTTTACATTACGGTGGTAGGTACAGAGAAAATGCAGATGAATAGTCATTGACCTAAATAAAAATATTGTGGTGATCCTCCAGACCTTTTCAACGATATATCAAACATTCCGTTCGGACGTCAAACAGCAACTAAAACCATTTTGGGCGGGTTCAAATAACGGTAAAATGAAAAATTAAAAATGGCGATAAAAATCTTTTGATGTAAGCTTTCAAACTGGAAGGGGGACCTGTAATTTTTTTTTCGTGATACGGTCTAATGAACATATCCAAACTAAGCCGTTGTTTTGGTAACGGTTACATAAAATCTTCAAATACTCGTGGATTTGTTTACTGTACCGTTTTATTTTTATTTTTTTGCAACTTGAATTTCCATTGAGGGTTTTTGAAAAAACCCTCTACAGAAGCCACCTTTTGTGTAGAGCTAATGGTTTTCCGTATTTGTTACCAAATAAAAAGTTCAGAAGATAGCATCCTTAACAATAAATGTGAATTTTCAGAAAAAAAGTCTAACTATTCGGCCGGTGTTGTTCGGATTAAAACAAAAATTGGAACGTGTGCTCTATGTCAAAAATACAGAATCTATTTCAAAACAGCCGTCGAATTTTTGTTTTCTTATTGGCGAATAGCACGTACTGTTGGTGTTTTATCCTCGTTTTTAGACGTCAAATCGACGATTTTATATTTATTCTCATACGATTATTCTCGTTTTTTGCTGTCAAATCAAGCTTAAAAAATGACCGCTTCGTTGCATTTTGCCAATACAGGAAACAATACGGATCTATTTAACTCCTCCGATCTTGTTATAGATTTCTTTTCTCCGATCATCAAACCATTTCGTTCTTTTGACAAAGGTCGATATATTTTTTGGTCTCTCAGGGTTGAAAAGCAAAAAAATGAAAAAACAAAAAATATAATCATATTTTATTTTTTAAAACAAAATCTTAAAAAAAAATTAAGTTAATTCAAACGAGTCTAAATCGGGTAAAGAAGTGGTTTTGAAAGGTGTCGATACTTGACATACCCGATCATATATACCAAGTAAAGTTAAAAGAGAGATTTTAAAGAGTTTCACCTTCTCCTCTACTCTATACAGAGCGATGAATTCTTTATTTGTTGGTTTTTGTTCAAACTATATGAAATAGTAAGGATGCCTTATACTTCTTCGAATGCTTTTAAATTGTCGTTTTATTTACTGATTCTTCCCTAATACTCTCTTATAAAGGTTTTTAATTATCCTAAGTACGAAAATGTAATAAAACAATCCCGCAGTCTGACAGAAATATATTAATAAAAACCACAACAAATGTCAGAATTGATCTGGTATTTTTATATGAATTTTAATATATACCAATGTTGCCATCTTTTTTGGCTTGTAGGCTGCCACACCATTTTTAGTATGGCAAGGGTGGTAACCTGTAAGCCAAAATTTCAATTTTTAATACTTTTCAAAATTTGCTATTATTTTTTATTTTTTGAGAATTCAAAACATGTCTTGCTCAGAATTGTGCCTATTTAATTGTTGTTTACAACGTATTCTATATATTATATCAACAATACGTTTATTTTTTAACGAGTTTTGATCAAAAAAGCTTTTGGGGGAGCCTAAATTTTAACTTGTCGATTTTTTTGATATTTTTGAAAATATTCTGTACATTTTGATTTAATTAAAAATATTTCTATATTAGGATTGAATCTTTTTACCTCCACAAAAAAATACAAAATACCTATTTGAAAATTGAATTTAGAATACTAGTTGCTAAGCTTACATATGCAGTATTATAAATACTATTATTTTTAATTATATTAAAAATTACAATTAAAAATAATAGTATCTATAATACTGCAAATTTTCTTTCCTCGATTTTATACATTCCCGTCTTCTTAAAGGATTTATGTTGTAAAATAAAATTACGTATCAGAAAAAACCTCCCCTTGCTCTCTAAACTTAATTTGATAAACAATATTAATTTATTTTATTAAATAAATGTGGCAAAAATATTTCATAATTATAATATTATACATGTTTTCTTTCGAGTTTTATCTTTGCATAATCGAAAATGATTGATTGAACCATTTAGTTATTCAGAGGGCTAACTAAATAAGGGATTGCATAACAAAATGAAAAATAAAGTATTATTATTATAAAAAGAAACAATTCTATCTTTTTGAATATAATTATTCTAATTAGAAGATAAATTGCAATAAAGACTCACATTATTAATACAATTGTTAAGTAGAATACGTAAACAAATATTGAAGGAATTATTGATTCCTTTTATAAATGCCATGAATCATCAATACCTTATACTATATTTCTGATATGTTCAAGATCAATCCTCCCCGAACCAATAACCTCAGTCGGCTCCCGTGACAATAAGGTACTAAAAAATAAGCAGCACCTGTCACTGTGCATCCCGAATGTCTGCCTAAAACACAGCCAAGATCATCAGCTCCGCATGCAATTGTGCAATCCCAGAGTGTCGCTGTTTCTGCGACCGTCCAACAATGGGGTCGTCGGAGTTCCTTTTGAGTTCATCAAGAGAACTGGTAAATATACTTTTTTGTGTTTTTCCTTTTTTTGTTCTAGTATATTTTATGTTATTTATTTACATTCTAGATTATATAATTTATATATTAAATATTTAAAAATGTATATATTTAGAGAAAAACGGATATCCTGAGTGTGACATACACTTTCCACAAAACTGCAGCTCAAAGAACAGTCAGGACACAGACGATGAGAAAGCTCGAAGTCAATCGGTTCGCCTGTCCTACAGTGAACTCAACGACATCATAAACTTAGTAAAATCTAGCACGTTTAAAATGCATTAGCAGTTTCCTCAATGTCAATATTTATATACCACAAAAATCAGCTGACAACATGTAATTTATGCATACTATTTATATATACACAAAATATACGATGAAGGAATTTCCATATATTTCCAGCTGTTTGTCTGCCGTGTGCATGCGTTCTTGGTCGCACTTATACGTTTTCTGAAAACAATTCTACCATGTATCGTCTCCCTTCCACTCTAATCCCCAACCACAGTAATTTCTCATCCCTGTCACACCCTCACACCACAAACTCCGACCTTGAAGCGTACTACATATGTACGTGTGCCGGCATTGGTGCGTCTCCTGGGAGTCGCACGTGCTCTCCATGTGACGCTGACGCCGAACCGCTAGCGAGCCAGAACTCACCCCTCATGCCACACTTGCGCATGAATGAAGCCGAGCACGTGCTCTCGTGTTATTGTTATTGCATTGTGATGGTGTGTGTTTGTGTGTTTGTGTGTTTGTGACTATGTTTTCAAAACATTCCCGGCGAACTCGATCTAGTGCGCAGCCTCCGCACGCATTGATGGTAGAGGGTGCACAGAGCCATCTGGCATCAATCGATTCTCGACCCTTCTCGTCGTACGCAGTCTCCAGTTTTCCGTTGAGCAAATGTCATGCGAAAATCTGTGCACACATCACACATCACACCGACATTTTCTTCATATCGCGGTTTTCTTGTTTGCGTTGTGTCGCGCGTCGACAATTAATCGGGCTAGAATAAACAAATTCGCAATAATCTAACAGTGAAATCGGCGACAAGCGCTTAATTAGCAAGTGGAAGTGTGGAAATGTTCTGAGGTGCGGCCCGGAAAAGTGTGTTTGCAAAAGGTATATTAATATTGCGACGAGTGCTTGACTGCGTGCGTGACGACGGGAAAATGGAGGGCGTTGTGTGCGGGTGTGCTCGCTGATTTACGCGTTTAATGGTTTTGTGTGGTGATGAATTGAAAATGGAAAATCTTTTATAGCTCATCGTTTTTTGAGATTGTGTGGTTAGTGACTAGTGGTTTATTAAGTAAGTTAATTTGCACTGAGAATTGGTGGCTGCAAGAAACTATACACTCTGTCGAATTGTTAGATAATATTTTCTTTATTTTATGCGACTAACTGACAAGAAAATGGAACAAGTCAAATTTTATTAGGAAAACATCAGTTTAGGAGATATACGTATACTATATTCTCTTGGGGAATGAAAAAACAAATAATATTCATTTTTCCCTTGTAGTGTATTTGAATTTTGTATTGTTAGTAATCTGAATTATATCCTTATTCAAAGCAGAAAAAAGTCTCGTTCAATATTTTTTTGCCGTTGTGAAATGCGATATAAAGTAGTACCATTTTTTTCTGAAACATATGCTTAAAATATGCATTTAAAACTTAAAATTATACTTTATGCATCGATATATAATATTTAAATAAATTGAAAAAAAAAGCAATGATAACGTTTAAGTTTTTTTTTTGTAGTATTTCATTTAGAAAATGTTTTTTTATTTTACAATTTAAGGATGTAGTGTCCCTTATTAGGGAAAAAAATACGGAAAAATCCTTAGGGTGAGGTTATCGCCCTTTTTAAATGATGTTATGGGGGATGAGTGTGTTTCAGGAGAGAAAATTTCAAAGACGACAAATCTTATATTAAAAAACTCA
The DNA here is from genome assembly GCA_010015015.2 of Bolitophila cinerea. NCBI lineage: Eukaryota > Metazoa > Arthropoda > Insecta > Diptera > Mycetophilidae > Bolitophila > Bolitophila cinerea. Next base: position 10,912 of record JAAAKO020054060.1, on the reverse strand, counting down.
TCTGTTTTAGCCCATTTGATAGTCTTTTTCTTTTTTATGCTACTAATTTACTTGTTTGGGCCTATTTTTTAATATTTAAACACTCTTCCTCTTATAATGTTTTATAGTGGATACAAATTCTAATAAGACCAACCGCTACAACAACAACAACTCTATTTTATAGAAGTGAACTATGAACTAATTGGCATTCTGGCCAAATGGTTAATTTGAGAAAAAATTTAGTTATATATTTATTTGGGGTAAATAAATCATTTAAATTGACATAAAATTATCAGACAAAATATTTGTTTAATGTACAAAATATGCTCAAAGATTCAAAATATTCAAAAACATGCTCCTAAAAGACCAAAATATACAAAAATATGTACTCTCAAATTTGGCTTAAAAAAACAGCTTAACTCAAAATACATTTGTAAATATTTTTCTTATACTATGTCTCCACAAAAATATGCATTTACATATTTTTGGTTGCCGTGGAAATCAGGTCATCACCATCAGTTATAGTGAATCTCCGATCAAAATTGCTTATTATTATTTGGAAGCCTTATAAGGTAGCAGCACTGGAATAAGCAGTGGACTTATAACCTGTTCTGTTTAAAACCCACCTTTTCTCTGAAATCATTAAACAGATGCGGACAGGAAACAAAATTAGTGTGTTTTGAGAAAGATTTAATTTGCGGATTTGCGTCGCAATCATTGTCTGAATTTTTTAGTATTAATATTATTTAAAAGAATAAAAAAAACAAATAATAATATTAATATTTTTAGCTGAATGTGTGGCAACATTGCGTCGCGTCGTATTTTCAAAAAATGTGTGATTCTCTCTAATTTTATATCGTTCCAATCGTCCAAATCTTCACAAACACTAAATTCAGAATCTAAATCTAAATAATAAAGAAACCGTATTTCGATTAGTTACATAAACACGAGTAAATTAAATAAAAATGCTAAAACAATGCCTTAATATACTAAATCTAGGACCGGATTTTCTAAAAATGTGCGTTTTTAAAATGAAAATGTTTGATTTAACCTCAAAATTGCAAACATACTTATAATTATAATTGTTCATATTTTCTAAGAGCAAATTTAAAGTAATGAGTTGGTAGATTTTGCTGATATTGTCATATGTTGACAATCAGAGGTACATTAAATTTATAAAAATATGCATTGAAAATTTTTATTATAGACAACGGTTTGTGATCCATCCAAGTCTATCTGTCAAATAAATTTGTTACGGAAAAACATAAACCACCAAAAAATAGAGATTGTTCAAGACAAAAATACCTGTAATATGGATTGGAACAGCAGTACCCTTGCTTCACTGGGAATACACCCCGATAGGCCGAATTTTGTTTTGCCGAATTTCGTTTGGCCGATTGTCATCAGGCCGAATGAACTGTAAGGCCGAATGTCATTAGGCCGAATATCATTAGGCCAAATGACCCATCCCTGTATTCACACTCGAAATTTTAACAAATTTATCGATTTTAGGATTTTTCACTTTTTACAGAAGTAATCATGTTGACAAAATCCTAAAATCGCTAAAATTGATAAAAATTTTGAGCGTGAACAGGGAATCGGGTCGAATTATTCGTTAGGCCGAATTGATGGTTTATTCGGCCAAATGTCATCAGCCCGAATAAGCCGTTTGACTGAATGTCATCAGGCCGAATGATCCATCAGGCCAAATGTCATCAGGCCGAATGAGCCATTCGGTCGAATGAGCCGTTAGACCGAAAAAGCCGTTAGGCCGAATTAGCCATTAGGCCGAATAATCCGTTAGGCCGAATGTCATCAGGCCGAATAAGCCGTTTGGCCGAATGAGCCATCAGGACAAATGAGCCATCAAGCCAAATGTCATCAGGCCGAATGAGCCATTAGATCGAATTAGCCGTTTGACCAAAAATCATCAGGCCGAATGACCCATCAGACCGAATGAGCCGTTTGGCCGAATGTCATCAGGCCGTGGGGTGTGATATACACCGAATACCAAGTGTTTAGAATATGCAGTTCTTAAGGTCCTCTGTTGATCTGGTTTTATGGTCCATACGAAATCTCAAGGTTAATCCAGTGTGAGAGATGACTAATATTCATCATCTATTTACTCTGAGGTTTTCCTTAGTGGGGACGAGACTGCGACATTTTCCAACACTGATATATTAAAATACGGTTCATTCCTAGTCCACTCTAGTTGATATCTTTGCTCGTTTACAGAATTCTGATTGACCATTGAAGCATTTTTGTTTCTTCATTATTTTTCTAACATTCTAATGTCTATTAAAATGCAGAAAATATAAAAATATAAATATTTCAAGCAAAATATTTCACCGATATTTTATGGGTGAGTTTCAAACTCACAAATGAGTTTATAAACATATATATCAAACTCATTTTTTTCTTAAAAAATCACAAGTGGTGAGAAGTCGGTGACTCACTCATTTTGAAACTCACAATTTTACCACTGACAAATCACCAGCATGAAAAGGAATTCAGGGGCTGGATACATTTTTTGCAGAGTTGGAACAAGATATTTTAAGATTTTTTTAACTATCGGCTTTAATAGTTTTTAAAAGAATCATCGTCTTTATAAGTAAGTGGATCGAAAGATACATGGAAAATAAAAATAAACCATTAAATGGCGTTTTTTTAATATTCAGTTTATACTTTCCTTGTGGTAGATATTGGTCCGTATTCAAAAATATAAATAGCAATTGCTTTTATTCATCGTTATTTTGGAATAAAAGCTATAATTTTTAAAAATTAATATTTTTAAGCTTTTGTGCATAATAATTCTTTAAAAGGATGATTTCTTATCAAAAATATAGTTAAATATAACCATAAGTAAATTCCGAAGATAACTAGGAAGAAAAAAATTGCTACCCTTTTCTGGCTGTCCGTCTCTTATGATCATTTTAAAAACCTAATTATTTACAATTTTAATTTTTAAATTTTAAATTAAAAAAAAAATCCTTAAAAAGATATATTAAAAGTTTTTTTTTCCATACCATATGAATATATCTACATAATATTGGTTTGATAATGTTTTTTTATTAAATTTATACTGTTTTGGTAAATGAATAAAAAAGAGGTTTTATTTATTAGGTTGGAAATAAGGTTATCATTTAAAAGTGGCATCGATAATGTCCGCAATATCGACGATAGCCAATTAAATTACTATAAACTATAAAGACTTATATTTTATTTTATCCTGTAATGTATTCATTTTAAGAATATGTATTCAATTCAAAAGAAGTTCCATTTTCATCTTTATCTGGTATAAATTATCTTTTTGAGAACCTAAACCTACATTGAAATAGACACATGCAAATGTTCAGAGAAGAAAAAATGTTTTATTTCAGCTTTTGAAACATGGGTGCAAATCACCTGGACGCCATGGACCTGGGCCCCATGGACGATGGACTACAAGACCTTGGACTGCCGGTACCCGTGCAGACGTTTCTCTGGGGTCAAATTGCACCGTTCATACGCCCGAAACTGGGCAAATTGCACGAGGCCACTTGCATGGTGAGTTTGATGGGAACGTTTGTTTAATTGTTTTATAAAAATACATTCTATATTGTGGTCATAGTGGATAGACTAAATCACCGTTTTTCAATGAATGAGCTATAATAAAGAAATTTTTTTATTAAATATAAACAAGCTGTATTTTTTTAAAATAAATTTAAAATCCTTTGATCCGTCCTTCCTCGGTGGTCGTTAAAAACTATATTATTTATTTGTGTTCCTAAAGTATTATTGGCAAAAAAACTTTATTTGAAATAGAAAAAAATGTAATAACTAATTGTTACCTAAGTTTTCACATTTTTTTGTTTTGAATTAATATATAATAAAAAATCAATATTTATTTATTTATTAAAGCAATAATTTAATTATATTAATATATTAAACGCATTGAAATAGTATACATCAATGATTAAAAGATTTTAAAATTCGTATGACCACAAAATAAAAAACATATTCAAAATTATATTGAATATATATATAAATATACAGATTTAAATTCCATACACTCATGATTTTGTGTATACACTCGTGGCTTTTGTTTGTATATTTGATTTATGTTGTTCGTACAGTTTATGTACCATCAAAAAGATACAATGTATTTAATTTCATTTTAAAAAGGTACAATCAGCATCAAAATAAGCTTTATTTTTAGTTTGATATTCAAACAAAAAATTGAATTGACAATCCGCATTAAAAAGACACAAAAAATGTCATTAATTAAAAATATAAAATTTCATGAGGATTGGAAGTGTAAATAAAAAAATAAGTTTATTTTCTTAAAAATAGAAATTGCTTTCATTACCATAGCACCGTCATCTACAGGTGACAGGTCTAAATAATTTTAAAAAATAAATCGTGTAAACCCAACACGAAACTTATTCGGAATTTATACGGACTCAAAAGTAAAAATTCCAAAAATCAAAAATACTTTTTTAATATAAAAATTAAATTAACACTAAACTAAATTTTTTGATTTTGAAATTTTTGTAATTTTGAAATTATTTTATGTTTCTCTATTATATTTTTCAAGGTCCCTTCCCTTACATATTTTTTCAATTGTACTATATATTGAATCAAACTTGTAAATTATAAATGTTTATCATCATAAGAGATTTTGTAAATAAGCCTCTTTGTACAAAATAACCAAACCATTTTCTTTTGTTAATCAATGTTGTCCCTGCTTAACAATTTATCGTGTTCTCCAAAAATCATTTACGATGCGCACGCGATCGCATACACACACAGTTCTGTCAACATGCGCCCGGACATCACGTAAGTATATCACAGCGAAATGGTGGATGTGTTGAGATCGTGTAAGATTTTGAGGTAGTTTGCTATAGTTTTTGGCCTATTTGGATGTTGGTTGGTATGTAAGCAATTTGTGTGGGTTTTTTGTTGTATGTTCTGTAGTTTGTTGGTAGTAGAGTTTTTTAGTTTTACAAATTGCTACTTAATTATAAGATTATAAATATTGTCCCATTTTGGCTTGTTTTTTCATCTATTTTTACACACCGCCGTATTTTCGCTTGATTTTTATTCGTTTTAACAAATTTATTTTCTTCAATTTAACAAACTGTTCTATTGTTCTATGTCAATTTAACTGTGGGCATATTTCATTAGTACTACTACTAAGGATCTTTTTCAAAAATGTATCCTTTATTTTCTGGATGGTTTCTATCTTTGAAGAATCTGGGCGTTTGTTTTCTAAATTCATTCATTTAATCCCTTTTTTATTTATAAAAAAAGAAGTTTTATAACTAGAAATCTCCCTTAAAGTAGGGATTCATAGGCGTTTCTGGAAGCAGTGATTGTTTCGGATTTGAACTAACCAAGATTTCTCTATCACTTTGTTATAAATATGAAATACTAAAAGCAATGAAAATACATTTATTATTTATTTATATATCTATCTGTATTTTCGTGATAGTGAAATATATTTCAAAGTTTTTTTAAATTTAAAAAATCTTGCATAATAATGATCTCAATAAAATCAATATAATTTAATAACAAAAAATGATTTGAGTTTTTTTATATACATATATTAATTGATAAAGCTCATCGTGACCAATATTGTGGTGATGACAAATAACACTATTTTACACAAACCTAGTTTTTATTTATATTGGGGCGTAAATTCCAAAAATGAAAACAATTTTTTTACTTAAGAATACATTTTTTAAAACACGATTTTAACATTTTTTCAATTATTAGCTCATATTGTTGTTTTTTAAGGTATTCGTTTTATGTAGATCAAATAATATTTGATTTAAAGTGTTTTTTCAGTTATTTTTAAAAATCACCAAATTTTGTTTTCTGCGTATATTTTTAAAATTTTTATATAATGCTTGCAGGTTGCCACCACGGCTATATTTTGATGTTCTTATAGTGTCATAACCTAAACTCCGACTGTCATCGACTAAGAGCAATAATACTCTAGAGAAGAAGTTAGGTTATGTTTTTGTAATGAACATCTTTATAAAAATAGGCAGTCGATTTTGACGTGCCGAGTTTTTAAACTAGTTTTGAAATATTGTAATAACACGTATTTTAATAGTTTCAAGACAATAAAATCTCAGATATTCGTTAAAATGTACTAAATAGACACTATTTTAAGTTTTTAAAATGTATTTTTTTTACTATTTTACAAGGTTTTATGGTATATTAATTAAATAATATTTAAATTTTTAAAATGGGCGCGTAAATAAGCCATCTGTTGACGGTAAAAATAACTAAAATACTGCCTCAAATTAAAGAGATATTCATTACAAGTCCGTACATAATAAAACTGGTCCATTTCGTGTCTATATATTAAAGTCTATGGTTAGCGGACACATGCAATAGGGGTGTTTCCATTGACTTTAATATATATACACTAAATGGACCAGTTTTTTCTATCTACGAACATGTAATGAACATCTCTTTAATTCGAGGCACTATTTTAGGTATATTTACGAGCACATTTTAAAAATTCAAATATTTTTTAATTTTTTACCATAAAAAGCTTGTAAAATAGTAAAAAAAAAACATTATAAAAACTTAAAATAGTGTCTACCTAATATACATCTTAACGAATATCTGCGATTTTATCGTCTTCAAACTATTAAAATGTGAGAATGTTGACAACGAAAATAACTAAAATACTGCCTCGAATTGCAAAACTATTACCTAATAGGAATAATACTCTAGAGAAGAAGTTATGTTATGTAATGTTTTTGTAATGACCTCCTATATGAAAATATAGGCAGTCAACTTTAAAATATTGTAATAACACGTATTTAAATAGTATCAAGACGATAAAATCGCAAATATTCGTTAAAATGTAAAAATGCTAGACACTATTTTGAGTTTTTATAATGTTTTTTACTATTTTATAAGCTTTTATGGTAAAACAATTAAATAATATTTGAATTTTTAAAGTGTGCGTTTGAATAAGCCATCTGTGTTGACGACAAAAATAACTAAAATACTGCCTCGATTTAATTAATTAAAAACTGGTCCATTCCGTGTCTATATATTGAAGTCTATGGTTATTAATTATTACCTAAATAATACTCGAGAAAAGAAGTTAGGTTATGTTTTTGTAATGAACATCTTTTTGAAAATAGGCAGTCTAGTATTGAAATATTAGACCAGTTTTGAGATATTTTAATAACACGAATTTTAATATTACGAAGACGATAGAAATGCGGATATTTGGTAAAATGTATTAAGTAGACAATATTTTAGGTTTTTATCATTTTCTTTACTATTTTAAGTGCTATTTTATTAAAACATTTGAATTTTTAAAATATGCGCGTAAATAAGCCGTCTGTTGACGGTCCATCTCGGATCTATATATATATAAAAGTCTATGCTTATTACAATATCTCAAAACTTGTCTAAAAACACGTCAAAAACGACTGCCTATTTTCATAAAGGTGTTCATTACAAAAATAAAACATAACCTAACTTTTTCTCTAGAGTATTATTGCTCTTACGGTCTTTCAAAGAATGAGGCGCCTTCAGTGGCAATTTGTTGAATTAACAATTTTTTGGGACACTGTCAAAAATATTATTTAACTTTTTTTGGGTATACATCTGTGTTAACTTTTGCATCACACATAACCTAATATTTACACTTGTTTGACAGATCGGTGTCCAAAACCTTTCACGAAAACAACGTCTCTAGTGAGCATGAAGATAGAGATTCTACCACAGTTTTTTTCTAAACATAGTGTAAAATATTATTACTTAAAAATTTGGAAAATCGCACCTTTGCTCATAATTTGACAATTCAATTTAAATATTCAAAATATATCTTGAATTGGCCATTTTATTCATGCAAATTCAAAAAAGACGTTATAATACAGGTTGACACCTTAACTGGTTTGCAGGTGGCTACCCATTTTTAGTATGGCAGGGGTGGCAACTTGCAAGCAAAAATTTCACATATATTTTTAAGTATTGCGTCGGAAGATCATAACTCATAACATATAAAAATTAAGTAATAATTTGCCAAAATGGGTCTAAAAATGTAAATGTAAAAGCAGCCGAAACTTTGACAACCCTTTCGTCAGCCCCGACTGCCATTTAAGCGGCAGCTAGCTGTTATATCGAGTTAATTCAAGGTTTTGCAGCAATCCATTGCTTTTCTTTCTATTCTCTGGTAAATTACATTCTTATAGTTCGCTACCACGCGTTTTTCTATACTCATAAGGGTTTTCTCTTAAAATCTGACTATGCAAACCCAAATTTTGGCGTAAAATGTAATGATTCAGATATTTTTTTTTATTTCTTTATATAAAGAAGTTTCATACAAACTTTAAGGCCTAATAAAAGGGTTATAGGGCGGTGCGTGGGAACAACAAAAGTTGTTGGAAAATGATTTTTAAGCAAAACTGACAACTATTTTATTTAAAACCTTAGCCAAAACTAATATTATCTTTATTTATTATAGGTTAGATTCTGTTATTTATGTGTTCTTTAATATGAAACTAGTATACTTATATACATTTATTATTTTTTGCTATATAATGCCATTTTATTTAATATAAGTTATTAATAAAAATAATACAAGTATTTTAGCAGCCAGTCAATAAATAGTTGCGTATCTATGTGCTGAAGTTATGTGCAAGATTTTTGTTAGATATTTATTTAATTGTAATAATAATATTTTGCAGTTTTCACAAATATATAATATTGTTTTTTATTTAGGTTTCGTAAATACACCTAGTTTTTAATGATATTTTAAGACATACAGCAATAGTATTTAATATTTATATGTATTATTTAGTTTTAATTATACAAATATTAGGTATTTAAAAAGTTTAAAATTTAAATTCCACACTTAAAATTTTCAATAATATCTTATTTAATTTAAATAACGCAACAAAGGAACTGAAAGAGGCATGCAAATCTTTTGAGAAAGTGCTGGTGCAGAACATCCACTTTGGCCTTTCGATTCCGTTCACCTCTGCTCTCCAGTCCATCGGCCGGTGGAGGCTCGTGCAAGCCTCCTTGCCGCACGTCATGCACTGTGCCGCTGCGTTGCTGCACAATCGGTAGATTAATTGAATTTTTAAGGAAAATATTTACAAGGGACTAAAATTTAAATTCAATTTTCAGTGTAAAAGATCTACAAACGCTAGGCACCGCCGAGACGAAGCTTCTGTACACCTTGCACTGGATTCTGCTGTTCGCCTCCGAGGAGTGTGCCGACGAAGAGATGAACATCACGAAAATCAACGAAAAGCATCCGTACCTCTTTTCCGTTCCGACTATTACGGTTTGTCATCGTCGTTGTATTAACATAAAATATCTTTACCAATTTTCATGGATTATTACTTAAACAGCTGTTCGTGTACTTGTTCGCTCCGATTGCGCATCATCTGAAAGAGTCTGACTTCCAGAACTATCGCCTCGAGAATGGCATCCGTTTGTGGCAAGGCATGTGGGAGTACAAGGCACCGGGTGCGCCGTGCTTCTCGGCACCGGTCAAACCGAAAGCACGTCACTTACTGAGTCCGATCAGTCCTCGCGGTTCGATCGATGTGTTCAGTCCACGTAAGTCTCGGTGCACTCGATCTATAATAACTTACTTTTAAATATACTGTATAATTTAGTACTTGGTACAGGCAAACCGTCCGAAGCGACTCCACAGAGCGGTGAATCACCGCAAAGCTCCTCGTATGAGGCTCAGAGACACGATGAAGATGTACGCGATTTTTAGCTTACGCCGAATCTCTGAATAAATTGATTGATTCATTTGTACATTGTGTATGTGTAGGGTTCGTGGGTGTCATCTCCGAAGGACTGTGTATTCCCAGAAACAATTCCCGAGGAAGCGTCCAGTGTGGAGGAAGAGCGTGTCGTCATCTTTCGATTGCCGGTGTCCTCGTTTATGATGGATCAATCGCTGTACACGGTATATTTTTAAAAATAAAAAAAATAAAATTTAATAACAAGGGTTTCCCTCAGGCTGACGCCAGTCTACTGCAGCAGTCCCAGAGCCGACGAGGCAGCACTAAGCCCATGACCAAGGAAAAGGGGGAGAAGACTCGATTTGATTTCGACAAGATCGATGACACTGTAAGGCGCATATTCTTTCTCTCAGCTGAATCCTCAACTCATATTACTTTGTTTCTATTTGTTCTCTCTTTATTATTAATTATTATTTATAGAAAAACGACGACGGCCGCAACAATCCACCCAAGAACAGCTCGTCCACCGAGAAAGACTCAATGGACGATAGCTACAAGTCACCGGAGCCCACCAAGTACGATCTAATGGCAGCCACATTTCTGGACGTGGCCGTATTGCGCTGCCTGTTCATATCGCACTGGCAGGAGGAGGGTATCTACTGGAGTTTGCATTACTTGTATAATCGGTGAGTAAATATATTACGCAGTCAGATTGTCCAAAAATTCAAAAACATAAGATGATATTTTATGAATAAAAATAATGGCGTTAAATACTATATAACAAAAAATGTTTTACCATATTATATTAATAGGAGTTTTAAATTAAAAATGTTTTTCTACAAGGCACACAAAAAAAGTGAAAAAGAAACTCCATTTTCCCACTACCCACTTTATCAAGCGAATATTAAACTTCTAAAAGACACCTACATATTTTTTTATTAAAGAATAACAAAATAATATATATATATATATATATATAAGAATAAAACAAATTAAATGATCTCTTGAAATTAACCAGTACACGAGGCATTTAAGCTAAGACCAAATCAAAAAGATTAGAAAATAAAATAAAGAGTAACATTTTATCAATAAAACAAAACACAACCGAATTTTGGTAAAATGGAATATAAAATAATGTAAACTAAAGTGCAAAAAAAATTAAACAATCTAAAATGCAAAAAAGTTAAAGGCCCCAAGTGAGGATCGAA